>VDFB02281492.1:930668695-930888030 GCA_007258455.2 Sequoia sempervirens
AAAATTTCAAATAAATTACATTTTTAGAAACTAGACTCCATTCTGCAAATTTAAAAAAAAAAATCAATTAGTTTCCAAAATTTGTAGGGGTAGCACAGCCAAAATTATATTTTTCAAGAAGTTTCCACTTCAAAAATTAGTAAAAGATAAATATTCATTAAAAAAATCCCCAGAAAATCGTGCATCAACTACATACTATTAGCTAACTTTTGACCATAGTGATTTTAAAAATACTAAAAAAAGGTTCACCATACGAGGGTCGTACAAGAGTTGCTATGTTATGTTTTTCTGACAAAAACAACACCAATTTGTGTACGTCCCTCTTTCGAACCTCTTAATCTCAACCATTTTCAAAATAAATTAGTAGTTTAGAAAGTAGACTTGGAGCACTTGACTCCTTTTTGTTCCATCTCAAAATTTTGAGTGTAAGTATCCTAAATTTCACGTCCAAGGTCAGTATTTCCTGATTTCAAAAAAAAAGTGGCCACTTAAGCCCCCTTTTTGGGAACCATCTTGGTGCACTTACCCAAGGGAAAGATCATATCTGGACAAGTTGTAGGAATGTGTAGTCAAACAAGGTAGTTGTATGATTTTTGTATCCATGATGGGCTAAAATATCGTAGAGTAATCTTTTGAATCTACTTATTGGCTTTGTCTTGCCACATTTGTTGGCCAAATGTAATGAGGAGTTGATTAATTTCACATAATTATAATACATTACAAATGTTTTTGTAATTCTATCTCTTTGTTGCATGCTGTGTATTGTTGATTTTATTTGGATTACTAAGTAGTTATGATATGCAATGTTTCCATGTTTACATTTTTATTGCAACCCATGATGCCATCTTTCTTTCTTATATGTTGTGAATTTTTTCCTATTAGAGTAGGCACTAGTTAAAATTGGCTTAGGTTTCAATTATTTATTTTCATAAAGCTTTTCTTTCTTTTCTTTTGTAGTTTAGTTCTCTAACCTACCTATATGCATTACGATTAATTTTTCCATATCTAAAGGGATTCATAGTTGAATAATATTTTAGAGGTTTGTGCATACAAGTGTTCTACTCACCCTTGTAGCTCCTTAATTTAGGAATAGACATCTTTAGTACAATTATGCTAGGTATTTAGAGGGTTTTGAGGATTAGGTTGCAAGATGCTAGTGTCTATTAAGGGGATTCATATTTTAAGATTATAACTTGTTAATTTTGGGCCTACTTACATGCTTGCTTGTATCTAATGTTAATGAGGTCTAGTAGGTTTTTCCTTGATTGCCATTACAACATGGTAGTCAAATCCTTGTTCTAATTGTTGTCTTAAGATCTATAGGGAATATTCCTTAGGTTGTGTAGGTCTTGAATAACAAGAGGATTTTACCTTAGATTCCTATGTGCTGGTTCAAAACCACCTATTATTTTCTTATCATTGTATTTTCTTGAGATACATTGTTACCCTTGTCCCATTTTGGGTTTGGTGCTAGAGGAGAGGGCCTATTTTTTTGAGCACTATTAATTTTTTCCTTTAATGGGGATAGTTCTAGTTAGTGCATTTATGTGATTGAAGAATTAGATGTTTGTGCATGTAGGTGTCCTAGTCACCCCTGCAACCCCTTGCTTTAGGAATATACATCTTCAATGAGCTTGTGTTAGATAGATATTCAAATATGTTTTAGGATTAGATCTCAATATGTAAGTGTTTATGTGATTTAATGGGATTCATCTTCGATGATTAGAACTTGTTTTTTTTGGGAACACTTACATACTTGCTTGTATCTAATGTTAATGAGGTCTAGTAGGCTTGTCCTTGATTGCCATTACAACATGGTAGTCAAAGCCTTGTTCTAATTGCTATTATGTCTTAAGATTTACAAGAATATTCCTTAAGTTGTGTAGATCTTGAAGAATAATAGGATTTCCCTAATTATTTTTTTGATATATAAATTAGGCACAAAAAGAGGGCCTAATCACAAATACATCATTTAACCAGTCATTAGAACATGAAAAAAATAAAAAAATATAACCAGTATTTGTAGCTTTCCAGACACACTAGTCATCCTCGACTAATCATCTAATTCCATTGCCACTATGCCCACATCGCCTCCCTCTACCAAATAACAAAGGAGATCCATGAACCATTAATTAGCAAGGTTAACTTAGGCTAGATACCACCAACCGGTCTCAGTCCCAACCCCCTCCCCCCCCCCCCATGACTATGTTCAGTTAAAACTCCACAGCTTCATGCTACCACACCTTAACTAATCACCACATCAAGAAACACACCATGTCTATCTCCTCCCATGTGTGAAGAAGTCACACCATGAACATGGAGGAGCTATTAGAGTCAACTTTGAAACAATGGGTAGAAAAGAGAAATCTAGTGCCTAGTATCCATTTTACCGCCTCCAAGGTTTCCTCATCCTCAACATTGAAAATTCGTTTGAGCCATGTGTCTGAGACCACTCTGTGAAACACTATCTGAATTTCCTTGGCACCCAAACAAATTGGTTTATCCATGATCAATTTTTCTATTTACACTCCTATGTATCTCATTTTAAACACTATCCACCACCACCTATGTCCTTTGGCATTTAAGTCCCCTAACATCCATTTCCTTGGTCTCAACACCCTATATCCTTCTAGGCTAGTTCGTGTGTGTAGGACGATCATTATTACTAGCAATTGCACCTTCGTGTGCAATGGGTATGCCGAAGACATTTTAGTTACTTTTTGTGGTTAATTTGTTTATTATAATCTAGAAAAAGTGATTGTAAGCTACAAAACATCTTTTTTAATTGGCAAAAAGATAAGCAGGTATGAAGTTCTCAAAAACCAAGAAAGCATGAAAGATAAACCAGTATTAAATTGTTGTTATTTGGTCACTGAAAGTGAAAAATGAAGTTATGGTTATACATTACACAACGTAAGACAAACTTCACACAGATTAATCTTCACACAAATTATTGTTAGACTTTTCATTCTCAAGCTATGTTGATGGTTCAGGTTTTGGTTTCCTCGGTTTAAAATGAAGTGTACAAAATTAAATACAGAACTAAAAACATAGTTAATTCATAATTCAATGTCAATTGTCAATCGTATGGTGATTTGCCAAAACTACAAGCAACACCACTACAACTTGTACATTTTGTGTGTATTGTGTAGAAAATGACCTTTAAATTGACAATAAATGCATACCATATATTAGAAACTTCCATCTAATATTTAAACTTTCAACCATTTATATATATTGAATGCTATTATAATATATACTCCTTTCTTGATGGTTAGATTTTAGGACTATTTTAAAATGTTTTATAAACCTTAATGTAACATGTAATTGATTCTTCTAATTTCGAGTAGAGAAAAAATGTGGCTCTAAATGACCACAAGTATAATGACACGATGAAGCCTAAGCATGAAATATATTCTTTTGTTTGTTAGATGTTTCATTACTATTCAAATACAAAAATCGTTAACAAATTGTCTATTTTTGTAGTGATATTTTTGATATAAATTGGAAAAACTGTAAGTATGGACATCCAACTCATAGATATATAAAAAAATTATCATTATAATTTTCAAAATAAAAAACAATATATAAGTGTATAAAAGTGAAAATTAATTTTCTATTTAATAATATAATTTTGTTCAATTATAATCAGACATATTCCACATTAAAAGTGAATATGAATTATAATGTAGTTTATAAGAACTTCTTGCATTTTATTTTCTACGATATAAAAAGATGGGCTTACATAATACATGCACATTATAGAGATTAAAAAGATACAAAGTGCTTGGACTACTCCATGGCCCCAAGTTTTATGAGCTCCAAATCCGCAATGGTTTAAGACCCCTACTTAGAAAGGCAATTCTAGTTGTGAACACAAGTTTTCCTATTGAGCAGCTTGACTAAGATCATTCCCATTCAATTAACATAACCATTGTTGATGAGAATATCTAAGTTTTTACAATTTTCACATGCCTCCTTTTGAATGCTCGCCTAAGGACAAGGAAATCTGCCAATTGGGCATCAAAGAGGCCACTTTACATTCTTGTATATTGGAGCATATTATTGTTCAAACCTATACTTGAAGATAAAAATGAGAAATATTATTAAACCCATAATTTATAGCTAACTCATACTCGCTATAAAGATCAATTCCCTTCATAAATAATTTGAAATCACTACATGATATCCTCTTTGGTCTAATTACTTTTATCTCCTCCTTAACAAGTTTCCTTCGTGTTAATTATTTTCTTTGTAGGACTATTGGAGTGCCATTCCGGGCATATATGATCTATGATCAACAACAAATTAAATTTTTATTCTAAGAGAGTAAACAAGACTAAATTCAAATAGCACAAAATGAGTCACACGAAATATAAGCAGATTAATTTTTTATTAATACGGTCTTATCATTAAATATAAGACCATATTAATAAAGTTTGGTATAGTAGACTATTAAACCTCATAAATATAATCAGATCAAATATTATTTTGGCTTATTCTTCAGTAGTTAAAAGGCACATCAAAGAAACCCTTAAATCTCTTAAAATACATAGCTTTGGCAACTTAAATGCTCCTTAACTAAATTCAAGCCTAGACAAGTTCAATAACAACAATATATGTGTGGTGGTTAAATTTTGTTTTTGACATAGTGAAAATCTCAAGTTTCAACGTGTACTGGTAAAATTGAAGTGAACTTTAACAAAGTATATCTACATGTAAAATAATATTAATTAACTCTGGGGTTTATAATGTATGAAGGTAGAGGAATAAAATATGGAGTATTTGAAAGGGTTATTCTGACTGAAGTAATGTGTCATTAAATTTCTCTGAAATGACTAAGATTGGATACTGATCTGCACGAAAATTCATTGTTTATGGCTCAGTTTCCTATATGGGTCTGTGCAAGATCATGGGGGTCCAAAAAGTGGCAATGTGAAAAAAGGCATTTTTAACATGCCCAAAAATGCAAAATTCACGCCTTTGACTTTTTGTAGGCTAAGGTACAATATCCGTTTTGTTTAAGTCAAATTTTTTAATTTCGTCGAGTTTGGGCCCGACCAATTTTTTATTTTATATATTATAATAATTTTTTAATATATTTATCATATACAACATTAAATTAAAAAACATTATAATAATATTTGTTAATTTAATACTATATCATAATATATTTAATATATTATAATATTATATTTTATTATAATATTTATATAATATTAGATATTATATATTAAATATAATATTATATTTATTATATTTTATGATTATATTAAATTATTATATAGTTATATTATATTATATTATATTATATTATAATATAATATATATATATAATATAATTATAAAATATTATATTATATTATATTATTTACAGTATATATATTTTATATTATAATTAATATAATATAATATATATTATATATTATACATTTGAAAAAAAAACACCGCTAATTGATCCGACCATATATTAAAAAAATATAAAAAAGAAAATGGATATCTGTTTCCTGTGTTATAATTTTTTTTTAAAAAATTAGAGAGCTCATATTATATAATATTATATTATTATATAGTAATATATTATTTTATAATAATACAATGTATATTATCTAATAATATAATATTATATTATATTATACATAATATAATGTATATTATATTATAATATAATATATAATATATATTATATTTTTATATCAAACATTTGAAAAAAAATACCGCTAGTTTAGATATGGTCGGGTCTTGAACCGGACCATATATTACAAATAGTTTAGAACATGAAATGGATATCCGTTTTAAGACGGATATCCATTTTGAAACAAATATCTATTTCCTCTGTTATAAATTAAAAAAGAGAAAACTCGAGAGCTCACAATTAGCTGACTGTGTGTGGGTTCTTTTCCTCTCCAACTCGGATATCTGTTCCTAGGTGATCATTTTTCCCAAAATCAGTCAAATTTAAAAGGTATGTTTGGAATTTTATGTTTTTATTCATTTTATATTCTTTTTGCATTGTTTTTTTTGAATTTTGGTCAAAAATGGGGTAAATTTGATAGTTTTTTATTGCATTAAAATCATTGTTAATTTTTATTATTTTTTATTATCAATTAATAGGTTTAAAATGGATCAACATGAAAACCATAACCTTGCACAAGATGAAAACCCTAACGTCACACAAAATGAAAACCCTGATCCCACACAAAATGAAAACCCTCCAAATCCTCCTTCACTGCAACTGTTGTTTCCAAATCAAAATGTGCCAACAATACATGAGTCTATTCATAGAAATTTAGATCAATTAAGAAGGGTATGTCAAATCTATGAGACACTCGATGAGCTATCAAACATGAAAAACACTTTGGAAACCATCATTTCAAATGTTGAAACTTTGGCAACTTAGCATAATAGATTTGCACAGTGGCAAGAGGAACAAAGACAATTTTATGTCAATGGGTTATCATTTGATGAGGTGAAGGAACTTGATATTGAGAAATCCTAATTAGCCTAGTTATTCATCGATCAGAGAACATGACAGCCTGTTAATGTGCGAAAACCAAAATTTTCAATTAAATGGTGCACCCATAGAGGCATATTAGATAATTTTTGGAGATGTTGGTGGATGGTTTTTGATAAACCACCCAACAACAATCTTGATGTCCCTCAGTATTTTCTCTGAAAATTGTATGGTAGTTTGTGCTAGGGAAACATGTCAATTACTTTGACATGCTAGATTTCTAGGGTGTTGGTAGAGGGATGCCATAGGATAGACCTAGAGCACACCGAGTCACCCTAGTTCGTCCTCCTCTACCTATTGTTGCCCCAACTACACTACTTTACCATGAGATTGTTGTAGATGTAGGGACTCTGAGCATTTATGCATTACATTCATTGACTAATCATTTGGTCATGAGAGCCATCATGTTGTGTAGCCATTTGACGGTGCATCCCATCACGATGGTGCTGTTGACGCCAAAATTTGACAAGGTAACAATGTTTTTATGGGAAACTCAGTTTATGGGGGACCTTTTGCGCTAAACTGAGTAACCTTTTGGTTTTTAGAGAAGCCAACTTCTTCTATAATGGGGGGTTTGAAAGGGAAAAGGAAATAGATATAATAAAATAAAGTCTAACCTAAGGCGATGCACCAAGAATTAATGATAGGCATGATAAATCGTAGATCTAAGGGCCTAAATGGTGTTTGTAGTGTTCCAGAACATCATAAACTTAAGATTACAACGTAGACAATCCATTCATTCACATAAAATAATATTGCATACATTCCTACTGCAAGGAAGAGTCATTAGACATGGTCTAGGTCAGCAAAATTATATTCAACATATATAGAAGTTCTTAAATGAAATGTCCAGACAATAAAAAAAATAGTTTACAGTTTGATTAAATAGCATGAAAAAATAGAAAGGACGAACAATTGGCATAGTCTGATAGTTTTTTGCAATGAAATAAAACAACAATAAAGGCCTAGTGTCTTTTACTAAAACCAACATTTCTCTTCGAATTCCAAACCCTTTTCTCATAACAGAGAAAAGTATATATAGTAGGGAAAAACCCCCACCGCTTCGGAGAGCAGCAAAAAAAAAGATTTCGCAATCCCTTGGCAATGATGCAAGAATCAAAATATTCCCAAAGACGTTGTAACATAATTGATCTGGAACCAAGCATCCGGTCAATCCAGGCACAGGTGCGTCCTCTGCAAATGATGGCGTTGGTCTCGAAAAGGCCTGATCAGACAAGTGTCACCCTCCTATGCAAATGATTATGACGCGCAGTGGCCAATAGCATCATTCGGTTCATCTAGTCTATCGCCCGAATATGAGATCCACTGGCTAGGCCTGTGGTAGCCTTTTGCTGCCCGTATGAACCTTTTCCTTTCACTGCTAAGGACTTACGTTAATGCTACACATGTCGAATGGGCGGAGAACTTCACCAAGAATGAAGGGAATGATCACCAACCGGGCACAAAAGAGACGCGTGGCAACGTTTCGCTACCCGTGGTTGCTACTTCATCTCTACGCTGAAATATTTATGAATAGCAGACATGTAGCAAGTGTACACCACATATAGGAACTGTGGGGCCTACAAAAACCTTTTAGGAATGAGGGATTTGTGGCAGCCTTTCGGAGCCCGATGATGTAGCAAGAAACATGATTAAAAATACCCCACAGCCACAACACGTGGAAGCATAGCGGAGTTTCCTGGAATGCGAAGGAATGCAGAGACTTGGGGTTGTGAGGAGTAGACACGTGGAGTGGCAGAGCAGAACCTAGACAAAAGGCCGAGTTGACTTTGCGATGCGCGAGCCAACACATAGAGGAAAAATACACCCAAAGGGAGCTAGTTAAATATTTATTAACTTTTGGCGACTATTAGGGGCGTTTTGACTAAGGAATGAAGAACCCAAATTTTCTCTAGTTTTTAGGCTAGAGTGCCATTTCATTTAGACAATGGAGTCAGAGATTGGAAAGAGCCGCCTGCAGAGGCGACCATTCATCCTCAGATGGCTTCACCATGTTGTGTAAATTTTCTTGCACTCCACTTAGATCAATAGTTTCCTTGTGAGGCAGCGCATTGGGTAAACCGGCCCCTACTTCACAATGAAATAGTAGCTATGCAAGCAGATGAATCACTCCCTCAATGTCAGTCACTGTGGGAGGATGACTGAAATCCCTGAAAGCCTCCAAATCATTTTCCTTCTTTTCTATCTTTTCTGCAATCTACTCGGCTGTGGCAATAGAGCGATCTTCAAGGAACAGGGACAGGAAACCCATCATGCTTAACTCAGAGAAACTCCCCCGTATGTTGTCCAGTGTCTTGCTCAAAATAGCTGTGGTTGCTTTAGTGTGTTGGAAGGCGGAGTAGCAATGGATGAATTTATTTTCCGTTTGAGCAGTAGCATCCCGATTTTCAATACCCGCCCTGACAAGGTTTTCATCAGAGACCGAGTATAGCTCAGTGAGCAGATCTTTTGCTTCAGGAACCTTCTCTAAGATGAACTATGGGAACTGCTCAATCGTATCATGAGCCTCCTGGCTCAGCTTTGATTCCTTAGCGATGAATCGAAGGGTAGGCTGCAGTGTTAGGAAAAAGGATTTAATTTTTTCCCAGTGAGAGATGTACAACTGCCTAACCAACATAATGATGTCTGGCTGTGTAGGGGGAGATACGAGAGAGATTTTAAGAGAAGTAATCTCTATGTCTTGAAATAATGGCCTCAGCTAATTCTTCCATTTTCCTTTTCTCGGACACTAGTTGTTCCGTAGAGCTACTCATTTCTTTATTCCAATTCTCCTCAGCTTGGGAGTGATTTGCTAAGTGTGTGCCAAGAGAAGACTATCTCTTGGAGTTCTTCTATTTGAGCCTTTAGGCCTTGAAATTTAGCCTATTTCTCTTGTATTTTCTGCTCATATTGAGCATGTTGGTGCTCCAACGCTTCATTCCTCTGCGCCATTACTTGACTATACTCAAGGTGAAGTCACTCCAGCTCTTCATTCTTCAGTCGTAGATTCTATTCCACCTCCTGATTCTTAGACTGTAGCTCTTTTATCATGGCAGGGTTAGTAGCCTGAGTCTTTGCAACTTCACCCTGAAGTCTGTTCCTCTCATCCTCTACTACTAGTGCCCTTTCTATCATATGGGCCACATTCGCCTCCAAGGATTTTTCTTTTTTCTCCAAAAAACTAACCCTTTCTTTCGCTGCTTTAAGCTGCTCATCCTTCTTCTTTAGCTGGCGGCCAGTTTTAAGGAAGTCAGAAGTGACTACCCATTGTGTTTCCTCCATGATTTCAACCTTATCCTACGATCGAGCCACCTTCATGTCGAGCCTTACTGCATATATCTCATAATCTTCCGGGTGCATTTCCCCCTGAGGTTTGGTTACCCTTGGGTACATGGTTGCAAACTTCAATTCTTGTCGAGCATCATCATAAAGAGTCTGTATTCTTGGTTCAACAAAAGCGCTATCATCTTTTTCCCTGTGCTTTCGCATTCTACTTGTGCGTGCCTCCTTTCCATAATCAATCTATGCCATAAATTCGGCTGGCGACAAAACTAGTCCACCTGCGAAAGGAGTGCCAAAAGGCAAGGCATAGGGATAGGTAACTCTCATAGGCGGGGGCATTTGTCTCTTTTGGAGAGTGGCAGTTTGTGGGGATAAGTGGGGCACGTTCCAAAGTTTGGTTTGAGGCCCAACAAAAGGTCTAGTCACTTGTAATGATTGAATTGGTGAATCAACCATAGGACTCATAGGCTGGGATGGTGGAGGAGTTGTCAATGTGGTGTCAGCCTATTGCGATGGAAGATGATCTGTAGTAATAGCAGAAAAAGAAGGGGCACTCGTAGGGGGTATGTTTTTGGAAAGCGAGGCAAGGAGAGTCTGAGCAGCAACAATGGGTGTGCGGGTCCGCAGAGGAGTAAGGACAAGTGGAGTAGTCTACAAAAATTGGGTGAAACCTCCTGAATATGCTGGATTAAAAGTGGAAGGCATAGGTCCAGTACTCATGGCAGGGATCAACATTGAGGCAGGGGCAGATACCAGGGAATGAGAAGCAAGGGAAGAAGGAGCAAATTTTACCTATTGACTGGTCGATGGCGGTTCCAAAATCGTCAGTGACTCCTCCTCGGCCTCAGGCTCTTGGCTAGCTGCAAGCACTTTTCTTCCAGCCGGTTCTTGCGAACCCTCTCCAAGAATGCTCTTTGTGCACTGTCACTTTGTGGGTGGAGTGTCCTAAGCTTCGGTAGCTATTGTCGTTTGCTGCAGTGATAATCTAGCTAGCTTAGCGGACCAAGTGAGTGTACGTGAGGCCCTTGATATATTAAAGCACACATTCATGGCCACATAGGTTGGTTGTCTGGGGTCTTTCTCCTTCTGTGCAGAGGAGGCCGATGTCGTCGCTTCCTCTTCCTGCTCTTCAGACTCTTCCCCCGGGTCTCCGCTCTTATTAATACTAGAGCTCGTGCTGGGGTGGCCCTCATTCCACCATTTTTCAAATTCCTTGTCATCCTTGAAACTATCGTAAGGGGCATCCAATTGCCCTGTTTCTTGGCGATACTTCCAGAAAACCTCTATTTTTTCAGCAGCCCACTCCTCATCCTTCTTCAACTTATTGTACATGGCGTGCTCCATGTGAACATTTTCTTGGGCCACTGCCACAACAAAGTAGAACTTGTGCCATGGCCCTCTAGTATCTTGTGTATGAATATGGGCCAATTCAACAAAATTTTCATCCTTGTCTGCCCGCAGGTTACGCCGCTTCTCCTAGTAAGGTTGGGGAATATGTGTAACTCTCATGTGCGGCTCCGGTAAGTCATTGAAAGGGTTGTAATTCCATTTATCATTTACCAAGACCAACCCTAAATAAGCTAGTTTATCCTCCAATAACTGGTCTGATTGTTTCTTTATTAGATTTACTGACTTGAAATTCTTCGGACAAGAGAAGAATCCCTTTCTCTTGACACTTTTGCTACTGCAGAAGGTAAAATCAATGATACACACCTGCTGATACATTTCCATTGCGAGCACCCTATATGTGACACAGGCTGGGAGCAGGAAAGGTTGACTAGTGAAGCCCTACATCTGGAGAATCATGAAATATGTTCCTAAGAACCAGTCACAAGCGGGAGTGAAACTCTGCATATATCCGGTTTGCTCCTTGTCAGGCTGAATTATGTTGCCTTTTTTGATTAAATCATACAAGACCAAATTTATGAAATAGTCCAAAAATACATAATAATCATATGATATGGAAAGAAAAGGCGTCCACGTGGACACTGGCTTCCTCTTACCCTGCTCATCAAAAATTGATAATTGAAAATATCGGGTGAAGAAATTAGGGTTCTGATACAGAAACATGTGAACCAGGAAAGAAAGAAACCTAAAATTTCCCTCTGTCAGGTAATTCTTAATTTTCCGTATCATTTCATCTACCATAAACTCAGCAAAATCATACCAGAAGGTATCATGCTGCTTGCAAAATTGGAATGTCGGTCCTAGTTGAAAAGTTTCCACCATCTCATCGGAGTCTCGGCTATAGAAAAAAGCTAGCATGGACATGGCATCCTGCAAATCCTCGTGTAACGCACCGCATGGCAACAAAATACTTGGTAGTTTAGCGGCTAGGATGTCTTTCCTACTAGTCTCCTCCAACAAGAACTATGAGTTCTTTTTCATCGCCCTCCATGTTTTCTCTCCTTTGCTAGGGTAAAAGGACTCAATGTTCTCTCTTCTTTTATTTGGGTCTGAGATGCATAGCATATTCCAGATGGCTTGTGGGCTGATGTGAACCCTTAGTTTTGGCCCTCGATGTAGTGGGTATCAGGGTTATAATGCTGGATGGCAACGTCAACTATCTTTGGGCACTAGTGCACCAACATGACCATGTATTGTGGAAGACCACTGTACCAAATTTTCATTGCTATAGATTTGTCCGCCTTTGGTGCTGTCAACCTTGCACAGGTTGCTTCTCTTCATGACTTAGGGTTTTTTGCGAGCTGTGAATCATAGATATTATCCCATTTCTCTTCAATCCTTTTCTTGTTTCTACAATCCTTGGGCCTTTTCAGCTCTTTTGTATATGCCCTCTTCGGCTTGCTTGGTATACCAGGTGTAGCATACGCCAAATACTCATAAACATATACACCCTCTGACAACCGTATGACTGTAAACAACTCCTGGCTAATTTCCTCTTGCATTGGCTAAGATGAACTCTCTGACATTTTCTCTTTTTATGAAGACCTATGTGAGTTCTGGACTCTGCAATTTTCCTCGGCTTTGGATACACTAAAAAAAAAAAAAACTCTGCACCTTTAGCTTTGGCATTTGTGAATTTTTTTTGAATTATTAAGCCTTTTCATGCAATATTTGGCTATCTTTCCTCAAGGTGGTAGACGAAAGCATTCCTTTTGCATTTAATTTGGCATTTACCATTAATTTTGCAATTCATGCAAAATGATCTAGCCATTTTGAGGCGGCAGAAGCTTATTATTGCATTTGGAAACCGTGTGATACGTTGTGATTCCCTTGAAACTTGAGCCAAAAATTTGCTTTCAAATGTTGCATTAGTATTTGTTGGTAATTAATATCCTGGCTGGAATGATTACACCAAAGCAAATGATCACAGATCAAAAAGATATTGATATTGCCTTGGGCTCTGGGAAACACCTGTGAGATGACACAATAGCCTACGACCGTGCGGCTTACTGTCGATGAGCGCCACCTTTTTAAAGCTAATTAATTAGCTCCTATTAATCTAGCATGCATTGAGTCGTACCTCCGCAGATGTAATTGGCCCAAAAATGTGAGCAAACACATGCACGCCTTTCAAGTTGGCATCTAGTTATCATCACGTTTTCTCGAAACAGATTAGCATGTGTCTTGTCATTTTTTTCTATAAATAGGCCGGTAAGTAGCGAGGAAATCATACTTAGCATTTGAGCAGTGATAGGTTGTTAGCAAAGTTTTAAGCAAGTTTTCTCATAGGTTAGGTGATAGGTAAAATTCAATATTGGCTAAAAAGCATAGGCATAGTGTCGGAATCATGGATACTCCTATTCGTCTAACCTCTTATAAGTCGCAGACAATATTTCTAGGGGAGGTTTCAACTAGGTGGCTGAAAAGGATGACCAAGAATAATCATTCCTTGGTCTTGATAGCCATAAAATGGGTTTTGGGTAAAGACTACATAGAATATGAGGACAAGTATCATGTGAATACTGATATATGTTCCCACTTCGTGGCATCTATGTTAGACATTGGCATTCCCAGGCCCCTCATCCTGAAACTAGTCAAAGAAATATTTCCCAAAAAGTACCTGAATGGCCTTGGTGAAGTTGTTGCTCATGCCGCATATGGGATAGGTTTGCCATCAGCTAGCGACCTCTGTCGCTATATCGAGGAAGCAGCAGTAGTCGTATGGCTATCGTTTCTCAGTGGATTTCGCCTTCAGACACGCAATGAGCATCAGTAGAGGGGTACTCAGGCCCTGCACTTCCTATTCTGCAGTTACAACGTGATATTGTTCTACGACGTAGATTGGTATACTGACTTCAGGAACTTGGTGTTTCCCCCGCCAATGGCGGTTGTGTCGAACGATGCTGCTTCTGCTGCCGAAGAACCTACTGACGAGGAAGAGGTAGATGCTGCCATTGATGCGTCAATTGCTACCTCTCATTCCCTTGGATGAAAACCCCCTCTACTCCCCAAAAAATTGCCTCCTAGTTTCCTCTTACCTCGCTATTACATAGACCACCTGTTCTACAGTTTTGTATATAAGCCTGAAAAAAGGCTATCATTTTGCATACATAAAAGAATAGCTAGAATAGTTGCATACTTTTTGGATTATGGCTTCCCCAGCCATTTTACAATGTAAAAATCCAAAGAATATATATAAATAGATATATATCTTTATAAAGAAAATCCATGCTCTTTCTTTCATTCTGTATTTCAATTTTATGGGCTCTTTTATAGCATATGTGTTTATTTCTTTGCACAAGGGTATGTTTTATGTAAAGAAATCCCGCTATTCCACCCTCCATAATAATGGGTTACTTCCGCAGAAGCACAAACCAATTTTCAAAAAGACCCGCCAAAGAAAGGGAAATAAAATAAAAACACTATTCACATATGTACAAAATAGAACTCAACACCTAATGGAACAACTTAAGATGAATCCCATTAACTGGGATTCCTGAGGGTTCCTGTTCCATATTTTCTAGCTTGAAAGCATTATGCTCCTTGCACCGAATGATTTTAAAGGGACCCTCCCATAGGCTATCAAATTTTCCATGTTAACCTGGCTTAGCAGCCCTTTTATCATATTTTAGTACTAAGTCCCTGCACTTTAGGCCTTGGTCGGAAGCCTTCTTGTCAAACCATCACTTGACCACTTGTTGACGGCTTGTCATGGCTATTAGGGAATTCTCCCTTTTATCCTGCACTTCTAATAGTTCAGCAAGCCGAACTTCCATGGCACCATTTTGTTGTATCTTGAGAGATTTCAACAATTGGAGTGTCAGAATCTCCATAGATATAGGTAACAACGCCTCTTTCCCGTATACCAACTCATAAGGCGAAGTCTTAAGGACTTGCTTAGGAGTTATGCGGTTTTCCCAGAGTGCTACTTGGAGGTTTTTATGCCACTCCCTCTGGTGTTCTGAACCAATCCTTTTAAGGAGCTAGACTAGGCTCTTGGTTGTTGACTTCGCTAGGCCGTTTCCCTACAGGTAATAATTTGATGTCTTGAGGAATATGCCATTCGATAATGTGAAGTGACATACCTTTATGCCTAGGAAAGCTCTGGTATTATCAGAAATGATAGTCTTTGGAGGACCGAACCTTGTCACCAGCTCTTAAAGGAAATCTACAATCCCTATTTCTGTTGCGCTTTTCAGGGAATGACCTTCGTCCATCTGGTGAAGTAATTCGTGGCGGTTTGAATCCACTTGTATCCAGTACTAGAAGCTAGGTTAATCATCTCGATGAAGTCTAGGCCCCATTGCGAAAATGGTTCGTCTGCCACTATGGGTTTGAGAGGCATTGCAAAATTCTTCCTTCTGTTAGTAAAGAACCGACATTTTTTCAAGATTTTACCAAAGAGTGGGAGCCATTAAATAGTGTAGGCTAGTAGTAACCGACACGCATGATTTTAATGGCAGTGGTCTTAGTAGAGTAGTGTCCACCCGCAACGCTGTTGTGGAACGCGTTGAGGATCCTCTTTGCTTGCTCTGAAGTAACGCATCGCAAGAGAAGACCATTGAAATTCCTTTTGAAAAGGACTCCCTCTACTAGCGTATATCCACAATTTTGCAGCCGGTAGTATCTCCTCTTTTGGGTTGAGAGACCTAGTGGATACTTTCCAGTTTGCATGAACCTCATTTGATCATTCAACCAACAACCCTCCAATTCTGGTTCATTTATCAAGACGAGCTCTGGTTGCTCCGCTGCAGCGGGTGTATCCTCGTTCTGCGCCATGTATTCACATAGTCCTCTTCCTCTAATAGTTTTGGTAGGTTTGACCTCAATTTCATATTCAAGGATCTTGGTGATCCAATTAGCTCTTTTTTCTGTGATCTCCCCTTCCATGATATATTCACGCACACTGGAATGTACGACATACACAATCACCTTGTTGCAAGAAATTAGATGCAGAAATTTTTAAGTCCCTTCACTATTGCAAAGGCCTGCCTTTCGACGAAATTATAATTTTCCTCATATTCCTTTAGGGTCTGAGAGTAGAATGCCACTGGATGTTCCCCCTTTCCTTCATCATCTTTTTGGGTTAGGATAGTAGCGATATTGGTCTTGCTACTGAATGCATACATTATAAAATCCTTAGATAGATCTGGATTAACCAGTACCGGGGCTGTGGAAATAGCTTCCTTAACTTTTTCAAAGGAATCCTGAGTTTCAGTCATTCATTTGAATGCTTGATCCTTCTTAAGCATCAGGGTGATCGGATTAATTATCCCCGCAAAGTCAGAAACAAACTTGCTAACAAAATTTACTTTTCCCAGGAAAGACTAAACACCTTTCTTATTCACCGGAAGGGGGAGTTCCTTGATAGCTTTTACCCATTTAGGGTTGATTGAAATCCCTTCTTTAGACACCACATGTCCTAATAGCTTGCCTTGCGGTACTCCAAATACACATTTCTTCGGATTTAGGGAAACCTTGAACTCTCGGCATTTTTGAAAAACTATTTCTAAGTGATCAAAATGATCGTCCTTAGATTTAGAAAACACAGTAAGATCATCCAAGTAAATTAGAATGAACTTATTGATTAGTTCGCTGAATGTGATGTCCATCGCCCACTAGAATATTTCCCCTGCATTGGATAAACCAAAAGGAATTTTAGCTTATGCAAATGTTCCCCACTTTGTGGTGAATGTAGTCTTGTGCTGATCTTCTTCCTTAACTCGGATCTAATTGTAGCCGGAGAAACCATCCAGCAAGGAAAATATTTTCGAGCCTACAATCATTTGTAGGATTGACTCCATTGAAGGCAATGGATAATGGTCTTTGAGGGATGCTCTGTTTAGGTCTCAGAAGTCCACACACAAATGGATATATCCATTCTTCTTTTGGACCGGGACCAGATTGGATACCCAAGTACTATGCTTGATTGGGAAGACAATGCGCGACTCAATGAGCTTAGTTAGCTCTTACGCCATTAGCGCTTCAATTTTAGGGTTGTCTGGCCTCTATCTTTGTCGGATTGGTTTTGCACCTTTTGTTAGCTCAATAGTGTGCTGAATGATATCAGGATCATACCCCTCTAGATCATCATAGGACTAGGCCACTACTCCATACTTTTCACAGAAACTGATGAGTCTTTCTTTATCATGGTGCGGGACATTTTTCCCGACTTGAAGATTCTTGCCACTTGTGAACCGAAGGTTCACATAATCACTTGCGTTTGCTACGAACTTCCATTTATCATTTTGGGCATCATCACAATCAATTTTTTTTTTAGAGTAACCAATCCTTTCGAAAGCTTGTTAGATTTGAGCTACATAATTTGTCCTTCATAAGCTTCAACAATCTTTGGTTGAAGCTGATCGAAAAATTATCCTGACTGCTGGATGAACGAGGCGATGTGTTCATCACTTTCAAAAACTTGCCAACTCTAATCATTGTTAGGAATAGCTAGTCAGACTATTACTAGTATTGAATGTTTGTTATGTATGAGGTCGAAGGCAGGATCAAACTAAGCACCAATCACGACCATGCGATCTGCATCACTATTTTGTCCTCAGGGAATAGTCTAGATGTTGAAGGCTTCAAAACCCTCAACTAGGTCCTAGACTCGGTGCTGATAGGATCTCATGCAAACATTCTTTGCTGCGGAAATCCCTCAGACTTGGTTGACTTCTTGTTTAGAATCTTTGAACACCATTAATTACTTAATTCCCATTCGTTCCGCAAGGCTTAAACCTTGAACTAATCCTTCATATTCAACCTCATTATTTGAGTAGACAAAATGAAAACGAAAATACCTTAACAATTTTTCATTTTGTGGGGATATTATATATATCCCCGCTCCAGCACCCACTTTTCTTCTTGCTCCATCAAAGTATAGTGTCCATAGCTCACTTGTTTGGCTTCCTTCGGACTCTTTGGTGACCTTTGGAAGCACTTGGTCTTCATCATAAATTACATAGGTATCCAATCCTGTAGCATGATAATTGCTAAAAGGATCATTGTCCATGTGTTCACTAAACATAGCATCTTCTTTGTCATTCCGGTCTCTACTCACCTTTTCTTCCTCTAGTAATTCAATGCAATACATTTCTTGCTTGGTGATAGAGGTATGCGTGGCTTCAAAATTGATCAAGGCTTCATCCGCTACATGTTCAGAATGCAAAGACTCTGATTCTATCTTAATTTTTGCACCATGATTGGTTTTGAGTATCATATGTGACCAATCCAAGGACAAGTAACCACCCACCTTTGAAGTAAATTCTCAAGATGGACAGAGACCAACCATAGGAGGAACATCTATGATCACAGTGTCTTGCAGCACCATGATACTAGGAAAAACAAATAGAGTTAAAGGAAGTGCTCTAATGACACCTACGGTTTCAACTTTGTTCCCATCAAGCTGCATTACCCCTCTTTTCATAGGTTCATAGATGAGTCCTAAAGCTTTGGCTATCTGTTTAGGCATAACCATGATACTAGCGCAAAAATCAATCATAACATTGTGCAATAACTTCTTTCCTATAATGAGAGTCAAAAATAAGGGTTGGGGTTTTAACCTATCTCTAACCTCAACAGTGGATTCCTTTGTATTGTTTGTAAAGACTTTAGCTGATGGACAGTATTCGATTAACAACCTCTGCACTTGCAAATGGCTCTGTTGGTGCCGGGTTGACCTCTTCTTGAAGCGCCTTTTGTAATAGCATCTTTTGCTCTAGGATAGCTAGAATGTCCCATAGAGACACATTAGCGGATGATTTCTTCAATTTTTCTACCACATTAAAAGGTGACAAGCTTAGAGGTTTTTTCTCCTTGGTTCTTGCTATAACAATTTCCTTCTGTGGTTGAGATGGTGATGGGACGGTTGAAGTGCCAGGAATATGATCATAAGCACTTTTGAGTTGTGGGCTAACCAGATGTGGAACAACTGACTCATCGGTAAATATCCTCTTTGAGCAAGTGTTGTAATCAGACTGCACTTGCGGTGTTTTGGATATGAACGCGTCATTAGCAAACACCATTTTTTCTTCCTCCATCTAGGAGAAATACGCGTGATCAGGAGCAATATCAGATTCTTGTTCTAAAGACATTCCTTGCATTTGTGCGGTAAGAACCACACTCTCCATTTTTTGTGAGGCATATATATAACCTCCATGTTCTATTGCTATGCCTTGGCTACGTTGCTTTGCCACCTTTTTTTGTAAGTTGTCACGTGGACAGTTCTGCGGCATATGTGCATCGTTGCAAGGGAAGCACCATAGATTGATATCATCAATAAGGTTGTTCTACCCTGCGGTTAATTCCCTACTCGAGCTTGGCGATGCGCTCATCAATGGAGTAGGCACTGGCACTATTTGGTTTGTGGTCAGAGTTGGTAGATTAGTGCGAGGCATGCCTTGGTACTAGTTCTGCTGATATGAGGACCGCCTGCCTTGATAGTTTTGATATGCAAGCTTTAGAGGTGTCAATTGGTTCCACTTAAGAGTGGTTATATCATTCACCATTGTTTGCAACATCTCTTTGAGGTCGCTCATTTCATCCTTGTAAGAACTTGATGTAGAGGCTACATTTTGTGGGGTTGCCGCATATGTGTACATTGACTGAGCAATTGTGGGCGCGCTAGTTGACGCCACCTCTTGCACGGGATCAATATTTTAGGGAATATTGGTATAATAGGTCAAGGAGGAAATTTTCCGCAATCTATTAAATGATTCTCGGCTTTGATAGTGACAACATAGGCATCTGGTAGAGTAGCTCCTCCCAAAGACTTGATCATCACGGAAATGTCAGAATTGATGAATTTTAAATAAAATATGAACACTAACTCGGGAGTCGGGCATATAGTAACAAGAATCCTCTATCAATTTGTGTGAAATCGGGCATTAAAGTCCGTCAGAGCCTCTTGGGGGGCTTGTTTTATGACAGATAGTTGATAATATAGTGAAGAACGATCTTTGTTGTTTGAGAACCTCTCATAGAACGGATCTCCGAGCTCGTCCCATGTGTGATTAGTATTAGGTGACAGTGTTCGGTACCAATCCAACACTTTTCCTTTAAAAGACGCGGCGAGAAGCCTCAAAGCTACATTCTGCGATGTAATCCCGTGTACCAGACACACGTCCACCACATCTTGCAAATTTTCTACTGGTGTTCTTGAGCCATCTCTAGTAAACTTCGGTATAGCTTTCATGGCTGAAACCGGGATAGCACCCTAGACAGTGGGTGCTACCGGGGCTACTAGGGGACTTTCAGCGTCCCATGCCAAGTAATTCCTGTTGCCGACCAACAACATTGTGAGAGGAATGGGTGGTGGGAAGGGAATGGTTACCAACTAATTTGCAGCTTGGACTATTCCCAGTGGAGGTACTAGTAAGCTGGGGTTGCCTATGGTTTGGGATCTAGTTATAGGCCGATGGCTTATATACCCTTCTAAAATGCAATTTCATTTAAGCTCGGTCCCACCGGGCGTGCCAAAAAAAAGAACAAACTGTTGACGCCAAAATTTGACAAGGTAACAATGTCTTTATGGGAAACTCAGTTTATGGGGGACCTTTTGTGCTAAACTAAGTGACCTCTGGGTTTTTAGAGAAGTCAACTTCTTCTATAATGGGGGGTTTGAAAGGGAAATAAAAACAGATATAATAAAATAAAGTCTAACCTAAGGCGATGCACCAAAACTTAATGATAGGCACAATAAATCGTAGATCTAAGGGCCTGAATGGTTTTTGTAGTGTTCCAGAACATCAGAAACTTAAGATTATAGCATAGACAATCCATTCATTCACATAAAATAATATTGCATACATTCCTACTGCAAGGAAGAGTCATTAGACATGGTCTAGGTCAACAAAATTGTATTCAACATATATAGAATTTCTTAATGAAATGTCCAGACAATAAAAAACATAGTTTACAGTTTGATCAAATAGCATGAAAAAATAGAAAGGTCGAACAATTGGCATAGTCTGATAGTTTTTTGCAATGAAATAAAACACAATAAAGGCCTTGTGTCTTTTACTAAAACCAACATTTCTCTTTGAATTATGGACCCTTTTCTCACAATAGAGAAAATTATATATAACAGGGAAAAACTCCCACTACTTCGGAGAGCAGCAACAGAAAAGATTTCGCAATCCCCTGGAAATGATGCATGAATAAGAATATTCCCAAAGACATTGCAACATAATCAATCTGGAACCAAGCATCTGATCAATCTAGGAATAGGTGCATCCTTTGCAAATGATGGCGGTGGTCCCAGCAAGGACCGATTAGACAAGTGTCCCCTCCTGTGCGAATGATTATGGCGCGCAGTGGCCAATAGCATCATTCGGTTCATCTAGTCTATCCCCCGAATATGAGATCTGCTGGCTAGGCACATGGTAGCCTTTCACTGCCCATATGAACCTTTTCCTTTCACCACTGAGGACTTGCGTTAATGCTACATGTGTCGAACGGGCGGAGCACTTCACTAAGAATGGAGGGAACTATCACCAATTGGGCGCAAAAGAGATGTGTGGCAACGTTTCACTGCCTGTGGTTGCTACTTCATCTCTACGCTGAAATATTTGTGAATAGAAAACACGTAGCAAGTGTACACCGCATATAGGAACTATGGGGCCTGCCAAAACCTTTTAGGAATGAGGGCTTCGTGGCAGCCTTTCGGAGCCCGATGAGGCAGGAAGAAACATGATCAAAAATACCTCGCAACCGCAACACGTGGAAGCATAACAGAGTTTCCTGGAATGTGAAGGAATGTAGATACTCAAGGTTGCGAGGAGTAGATACGTGGAGTGGCAGAGCAAAACCTAGACAAAAGGCCAAGCTGACTTTTCGATGCGTGGGCTGACGCATAGAAGAAAAATACACCCGAAGGGAGCTAGTTAAATATTTATTAACAGGTGTTGCACCTGATACATCCTAGCATGATGATGGTGCACCTATTGCATCATCTCCCACTGGTACACCATCACCAGCTCCACTGGTACACTGTCCTCTTTGGGACATATTTGTGTGCCTCATCATTGCATGACGTGCACCAATTTATGTTTGGGTCCTCTCCGACGGTCCATTGAGGCTTCCATAGACACATCTGACTATGAGGTTCATGATATGTCAGATATAGGAGTTAATAGAGCACGAAGTGGAACATTTGTAGGAGAGACATCGACTACTAGGGACGATATTAGAGGACCGGTAAGACTTAAAGTAATTTCATAGTGTGTTTTATGTAAATTCTTTCATATTTTATAAGAGATATTTGTACTAATATATGTTTATGTGCTGGAATCTTTAACAATTGTTGATAGAGGAGAAGATGTCGCAAGTACAGAAGGATACACATACTACCATTTCATTTTCCCTAGAGAATCAGTATACGGTATTATTTAAATTTTTATTTTAGATGTTATTTTTTGAAATCTATTATGTTTAAATACATGTACTACATATATTGATAGTCTAATGTAATATTGTCTTTTTATGCAGCAACTTGGTTCTTATACAACCTTGTTGACTGGGTCTGACCCATTGGATGATGTTGCACAACAGATATATATATTTTTTATTCTCAACATTATAATTATATGTGCATGTGAATTTACATTCTTGTCATTTTTTATATAGGAAACCATCTTAGCTGATCCATCCACTATGAGTCTATCTAGTGTCATAGCATCACAACAGGTATGTGTTTATTTTATATTGTAGATATTTACATTTAGATAGGAGTAGATATGATTATTTGTCAACAATTATATATTAATTTGTATCATTTTTGTTTTATCTGTTATAGTCCTATGCTTGACTTAGCACTGTGACTAGTGTTAGATCATTACTTTACAGGAGGACTCCTGATCATCCTAAGGGACAATCATATGCATACCGTCTTGTAGAAAAGAGAGCAAGACATAAGGTAAAAAAGAACCGCATTATTGATATAATATAGTATAGGTATACTGATTTTGATGTTAAATTCATAATTTGTAAATGATGGTATATAAGTTTCCATTTACTAGTCTATCTTGTCAACTATTCACATAATTAATCTAATTTGTGGTTTGAAATGTTATTGTGCAGGAAACTTCAGAGCGACTAACTTCTTCGAGGAGGCTCAATTTTGATGGTCCAACACAAGATTAGGATATGATATAGATTGATATGTACTTAAGGTTTGATAGATCTCGAGATGGAATTTATGCCACATTTTGTAAAACTTGTTCTGAGTAGGCACATGCCAAATTTGTATATGCACAAACACAATTATTCTACAGTTTGATATATAAGAATTGATATTTGATCTAATTTGTTCCTTGTGTGCATATCTTTCTACTTTGAATTTTCAAAATAGAATGTATAATTATCTTAGAATGGTTTAAAGTTATGATTGATAGTGTATGTTATAGATTAACAAAATTGCATTTTAATAGAACTTATGAATTACAATTGGTAATCCATCTATGTTAGAGTTCATTCAAATTAAGGTTCACATACATTACATTCCATGACACCATATTTCTTTGAGGAGTTTTTTTGAACAATTCATTGCAGGTTTTCTATTGTACCACATTTTTCATACATGTCTACCAATACATTTTTATCAAACACTCAATTTAAGAATACCCATGATTTCAAGCTCTGTTGAATGAATTTACATTTGACATTATTTTGTTTTTTGAACTCGTGTAATGAAGTGGGTAGCTGATTTTTTTCCAAAAGAAGTTAAAATTAATGAAAAATGGATACAACTTAATGAAATACATGTCATGTTACAGTGTTCATTCAAAAGTAATATAATAATCTTGATAAAAATCAATGTTACTCAATGTTCATTCAAGCTTAAGAAAATGTAAAAGGTATAAAATCATCTTGAGTAAGAATCAATATCTTTCAACCATAGGGGTTTGATGCAACCTTCAAATAAAGTCCTTACAACTGAACAAGATACATGTTCATTAGATTGTTCACGTGAAATATATACAATAATCATGATCAATAATTAAGACATCACTCAACCATGATGCAACCATTAAACAAACTAAAAGAGTGTGATACTACCATTAAACAAACCAAATACAACTCCATGACATGCATGTTATTTGACCTTCAACATGCAATTTATATTATTGTAATGCATGAAAATGAATGTTGCTAAACATAATTCATCAATAAGAAAACTAGGCATACTATATGGGTACACTTATGTTAGGAATGGTTCTTTTTGCACCCAAACACGTCGAATCACTCTGAGCTACATTGGACCAACAATTTCCCTTAAGAGTCCAAAGTGCAAAAAGGTAGCAATCTTTGACGGGCTATTATCCAGAAACCATGATAATTATAGAATCTCCATCTAAGGCTACAAGATTGTGTTGGTACTTTCTTCAATAACCTCTCTCAATTTTTGCTATCTCGAAGGTGTTTTCCCATGGTGACGAGTTTTCAATAGAAGAAAAAGTTGTCAAATGCAAGCAGTATAAAGTTGCAAAGTGGTGCAACTTTCGTTCTGCAACTCGTACGACCAAATGGACTGTTCTAACACATCTAGATGGGTATTTTTACACTAGAAATGGTCCCCTTTTGCACCCAAACATGCTGAATCACTCTGAATTACATTGGACTAACAATTTCCTTTAAGAGTCCAAAGTGCTAAAATGAAACAATCTTTGACAGACTATTACCTAAAAACCATGATGCTTACAAAATCTTCGTCTGAGGTTATGGGATTGTGTTGGGACCCTATATAATAACCTCTCTTGGTTTTTCTACACTAGAGTCATTTTCCCGTGGTGATGAATTTTCAGTTGAGGAAAAAGTTGTCAGATGCAAGCAGTGTAAAGTTGCAAAGTGGTGCAATTTTTGTTCTACAACTTGTACGACCAAAAAAATTGTTCCAATATGTCTGGATGGGTACGTTTATGCTATGAATGGTCCTCTTTTTGACCCAAACATGCTAAATCACTTTGAGCTACATTGGATCGATGATTTCCCTTAAGAGTCCAAAGTGCTAAAAGACAACAATCTTTGAAGGGCTATTACCTGGAAACCATGATGCTTACAAACTCTCCTCCTAAGGCTATGGGATCATGTTGGGACCATCTACAATAAACTCTCTCAATTATTTCTATCTCAGAGGTTTTTTCTCATGGTGACGAGTTTTAGTTGAGGAAAAATTTGTCAAATGCAAGTAGTGTAAAGTTGTAAAGTGGTGCAACTTTTGTTCAACAACTTGTATGACCAAATAGATTGTTCCAACACACATGGATGGGTACATTTGCGCTAGGATGGTACTCTTTTGTACTCAAACATGTTGAATCACTCTGAGCTACATTGGACCGATGATTTCCCTTAAGAGTCCAAAGTGCTAAAAGACAACAATCTTTGAAGGGTTATTTCTCGGAAACCGTGATGTTTACAAACTATTTGTCTGAGGCTATAGGATTGTGTTGGGACCCTACAATAACCTCTCAGTTTTTTCTATCTCAGAGGAATTTTCTCATGGTGACGAGTTTTTAGTTGAGGAAAAAGTTGTCAAATGCAAGTAGTGTAAAGTTGCAAAGTCGTCCAACTTTTGTTTTGCAACTCGTATGACCAAATAGACTGTTCCAACACATCTGGATGGGTAGGTTTATGCTAGGCATGGTCCTCTTTTGCACTCAAACATGCTGAATCACTTCAAGCTACATTGGACTGACGATTTCCCTTAAGAGTCCAAAGTGCTAAAAGACAACAATCTTTGAAGGGCTATTTCTTGGAAACCATGACGCTTATAGACTCTCTATCTAAGGTTATGGGATTTTGTTGGGACCCTCTATAATAACCTCTCTCGGTTTTTTCTATCTTGGAGGTATTTTCTCATGGTGACAAGTTTTCAGTTGAGGAAAAAGTTGTCAAATGCAAGCAGTGTAAAGTTGCAAAGTGGTGCAATTTTTGTTCTACAACTCATATGACCAAATGGATTGTTCCAACAGATCTAGATGGGTAAGTTTATACTAGGCATAGTCCTTTTTTGTACCCAAACATGTTGAATCACTACAAGTTACATTGGACCAACAATTTCCCTTAAGAGTCCAAAGTGCTAAAAGAAAACAATCTTTGAAGGTCTATTTCTCAGAAATCGTGACACTTACAGACTGTCCGTATGAGGCAATGTGATTGTGTTGGGATCCTCTACAATAACCTCTCTCAGTTTTTGCTATCTCAGAGGCGTTTTCCCATGTCGATGAGTTTTCAGTTGAGGAAAAAGTTATTAGATGCAAGCAGTGTAAAGTTGCAAAGTGGTGTAACTTTCGTTCTACAACTTGTATGAAAAAGCTGACTATTGCAACATGTCTAGATGGGTACGTTTACACTAGGCATGGTCCTCTTTTGCACCCAAACATGTTGAACCACTTCGAGCTACATTGGATCGATGATTTCCCTTAAGAGTCCAAAGTGCTAAAAGGAAACAATCTTTAATGGGCTATTACTTAGAAATCATGTCACCTAGAAACAATATGTTTGAGTTTATGGGATCATGTAGGTCCCCTCTACAATAACCTCTCTCATTTTTTGATATCTCTAAGGCATTTTTCTGTGGTGTTGAGTTTTTAGTTGATGGGAAAAGGGTCAGATGGATGCGATGTAAAGGTGCAAAGGGGTTTAGGGTTCATTTTGTTCCTCGTGAGTAAGTGAAAAAGGGATTCACTTACTCAAATACACTTAAGTCATGAACTATGCACATGAATACAAAGTATACACATTAAAATACGTAGGTCGTAAAGTATACATTGGAATACTCATAAGTGACAAAGTATACACATAAGTTGTAAAGTATACACTTGAATACACGTAAAGTATACACAATACACATGATATTATCATTCAATAATTGTTATCAAATATAGGATTTACAAAATTACATGTAGACATACAATAAACGATCCTAATACATAGTCATTTCCTAGTAGGGGAAGGAAATAGAGCACACATTTCCTTCACGATCTACACAGTCTTCCACAACAGTAGCATGTTGATGTTCTAGAGTGACAAGCACCTGTACAAACCATCAAGGTAGCAATTAAACTACATACAATAGAGAAGATGCTGAGAATAACAAATCTATATTATTCTAAACAACCTAAGTGATGATGAAATGGTAATGCAAACTAGAAAAAATGTTGAGAATGACAATTCTATATTATTCTAAACAACCTAAGTGATGATGAAATGGTAATGCAAACTAGGAAAGATGCTGAGAATAACAAATCTATATTATTCTAATCTCTCACATACCTCTGCCAAAGGATCAAAGTTGGCTATTGTTGTAGCAACTCCATTATCAATCATGCCAAGAACATCACAATATACTTCGAATGAGAAATATATATGGTCACAATAGAAAAGATGCTTAGAGTAACAAATCTATATTATTCTAAACAAACCGAATGATGATGAATTGGTAATACAAACTAGGAAAAATGCTTAGAATAAAAAATCTTTATTATTCTAATCTATCGCATACCTATGCCAAAGGATCATAGCTGACTATTGTTGTAGTAGCTCCATGATCAATCATGAAAAGAACATAGAAATATTATATAAATGAGAAATCTATATGGTCACAATAAAATATGCTTAGACTAACAAATCTATATTATTCTAAACAACCTGAATGATGATGAATTAGCAATGCAAACTAGAAAAGATGCTTAGAATAGAAAATATATATTATTCTAAACAACCTAAATAATGAACCTTAGTAGATAAACAATATCAAAATGTGATGAACAATATCATACTTGTCCCAGACAAAAAATGATCCGCTACTCAAGTGTCCTTGAAGGGTCATCTCTTACCTTCAGAGTTTTCAGTAATGCTTCATGATCAACACTACTAATTGTCCATAGTTTTTTTGTTTTTGGTCTAACATGATGTCTCAATAACTTAAAATTTGTTGCTATAACAAGGTGCAAATACATGAGAACGGTTTTTTGTTTCTCATAGTCTTCAAATGCAGGTACACCATTCTTTCTAATCACATATGTTCGCAACTAAGTTTCAAAAAAACAATTGAACCTGTGTGATCATAAGCTTTTTATCAACATCTAAATATACTTAGAATAACAAATCTATATTTCATCTAAACAACCTAAATGATGATGAAATGGTAATGCAAACTAGAAAAGATGCTTAGAATAATAAATCTATATTATTGTAAACAACCTAAATGATGATGAAATGGTAATGCAACCAAGTTCGAGAAATAACAAATAAACCTGTAGGATACATGAACCCATCGTCATCTGTCATCAGTTGTATTAGATTTTTCTTTCCCTATACACATCGTGCCAACCAATAGTCTAATCCCTCTTCATTCCCCTATGGTGCTACAACTGCATAGACATGTCCTGGTTGTACAAGATCTGAAAGATGATTGTAGTCAATTGAACTTTCCATTACATCTTCTAATGAGGATAGTGCTACAGATAAAGGGGTTAGGTACTATGTAATCCATGTATCTACCCACTCACTTGACTTGCATTGATCCCAATCACACTGAATACAATTTTGAAAAAAAAATCCATCTCTCATGTCCATATGGTCCATGCACTCACATTTGAGCTTTGAAATGAATGCATATTTGAAGAATCTCTAATTGTTTGAAATTCCATTCTGTCTCCCACTGTACCCTTCTCAACCAACCAAAAGAACCTAAAAACTTGTGAATCAAGTGTCCTTCCTTGTGATAGTGCATAAGTACACAAATCCACAATAGAACGTGCATCACTAAATATTGCACCACCTCTGATCTTGATTTTTTCCTTAACCAAAGCTCTCTTCACACATGCACCTACACCATCATGCTCGCCTTTTCCATACCCACTTTGAAAAAACTCCAAATATGTGGTACACCCATCTCTATATGCATCTTTCTCAACCAATAAAACATGTGAGCATTCTTGAATTTCCGTGTGCAGTTATTTGACCAAATCAAATGTTGACCCATTGCAATTCCTTTTTCCTGCAAGAACTCAATTTTTTTTTAAAATAATGTTGTACAAACTCAGATGAATGAGATCTATCTTCACTCATGTAAAAATGGTACTCCCTGATTATCTTCCTATCATCTTCTGTACTATCAGGGGCATGCCTATATGTTATGTGGAAAAAAATAGCAATTTGAATAGAATTATAATATTGTGATTAAACTTCATTTTATCGTTGCAATGTGTAATTTTCAGCAAAATCAACTATAGATACAATAGTTCCAATTGGGAAAGAGTCCTTACACATCCTGAATTGTTGATCCAACCATTGCAACCTGTGGCTATGCCTTGCATACTTATAGAAAATATTTTTCTTAAAATATGAAATAAAATGAGCAATACTTACCTCTCTTGCAACCAACTCGCATATAGAACCATCACCTCCACTCTTCAATGTGTATTTGACTATCTCATACTTTTTTTTCTCAACAATTTTGTTACCAAAATCATGATCGCTGCCCTCCCACTCTCCCTCCCTCCCTATCTCCATCTCCCTCCCTCTCTCCCTCTCTCCCTCTCTCCCTCGGCCCCCTCTCTCTCTCCCTCCCACTCCCTCTCAGGTCTTTCCTCTCTCCCACTCTCACCCTCCTCTCTGGCTCCCTCCCTCCCACTCTCTCTCTCTCTCCCTCTCTCCTAAACCCTAAACCTCTCTCTCCCTCTCTCCACACTCTCTTTCTCCCACTCTCTCCCTCTCTCCCTCTCTCTTTCTCCCATGCTCCCTCCTCCCTCTCTCTCTCTCTCTCTCTCTCTCTCCCTCTGATTCTTTTCTCTCCTCTCTCACTTTCCCTCTCCTCACCACTCTCCTCTCCTCCTAAACCCACTCTCCCTCTCTCTCTCTCCCTCTCTCCCCAAAACCTAAACCCACTCTCTCTCCCACACTCTATCCCTCTCCCTCCCTCTCTCCCTAAACCCTAAACCCACTCTCTCTCTCCCTCTCCCTTGCTCTCTCCCACTCTCCCTCTGCTCTCTCCAGCTCTCTCTCTCTATCTCTCGGCTCCTGCCTCCTGCCCTAGACCCTAAGCCACTCTCTCCTCCTCCCTCCCTCTCCTCTCATCTCCTCTCTCCTCTCTCCCTCTCCCTCTCCCTCTCTCCCTCTCTCCCTCTCTCCCTCTCAGGTCTCTCTCTCCCTCTCTCCCGTTCAGGTCTTTCTCTCTCTCCCTCTTTATTATAAAATGAGTAAATATATATTAAATATTTGAAGGGAGATGTCGACTTCATAGGGAGACTATGTATTGAATATATTATATAATATATTTAATATATATACAATATATCTAGAATATAAATAATAAATAATAAATATCATAGTATATATTATATATTATATAATATATAATATAAAGTATATGTGAAATATACTATTGTATATTTATATACAATAAATTTATTATATAATAAATAGATATCCATTTCTTTGAGGACTTTATAACACAAAATATTCCTCATTTTCACGAATTTTTTGCATTTTTTCTAATTTTTTTCTAATTAGTGATTAATTTAAGTTTTTTTTTGCATTCTTTGTAGTTTTATTGAATTTTTTCATTTCTATCTAAATTTACAAAAAAAATTGAAACCCTAGTTAGTGGAAAACAAAAAAAACATGAACATTCATTACTAAAAAAAAACATAAAATTGAACATAGCATACTAAACAAACATAAAATAGAACCTTCATTACCCCCTTTCTGAATTTTTTTAAACTATTTTACATTCTTGTCTGTTTTTCCTTCTTTTTTATCACTTATTCTCATGTTTCATAAATTCTTGCTTTGTTTCTTATTCTTAAGTTAGTATTTCTTTGCTAAAAAAAATGTTTTTTAATTTTTTAATTGTTTTGAATCTCCTCAACTCTTAAAATAGAAAGGATCCTTGTTGGAAGTGCTCTAAATTTCCAATAGTTAGTGAACCTAGATTAGCCTCCCGTATAGCCCATCGATTATTTCCCATTAACTTTTCTCATTTCCCTATAGCTGCAGGGACACGTTTTGTTTAACCACTACTAACTATGTATACAGAGTCACTAAGTATTGGCAATTTGGAGCTTAACACTTCCACCTTTGTTGAATCAATTTGGAGCTTAACACTTCCACATTGCAGCAAGGTAAAAATTTAATGTATTTTTAAATGAGATTTCACATCACTTTAACAATTCTTTGTTTTGTATTTACATGCCTTAGACATAAATGAGCTTTACACATTTTTTCATTTGTATTCAATTAAGTCATTTATATTGAATGGTTTAAGGGGATTTTAAAACATGTATCTTACATTTTTAAATTACAAATTTAATGCAGGTTCACTTATATCTAAATCATGGATCCACACCCTCCAGCTCAAACCACTCCACCTCCACCCACTCCACCTTGTAACTCCCGACCTCCACTACCTACATCTGATGGTGCTCACTTTCAAGAACAAGTTGATGTGAATGTTAGAACCATTCAGGATCAAGTTAACGCTATTCAAAAGGAAGAATGTGTTCACCCATTATTGAGGTGTTTTGCATAAAAAATGCAAACTGTTGTTGAGGTAGTTAGGTCCATGGAAGTGGAATTAGAAGGGCATCAATGATGGCTAGAGGAAAAGAGATAGTCCCAATATAAAGAGGAAAGCACAAAGAAATGAATAGATGCAACTAAGAGCCGCAAAACTTTATTAAGACAATGATCTTATATTTATAAAAAAAAAGAAGATCTTGGATGGATATTTTATAAAGAATTTTGTTGGATGGATATTTTATAAAGAATTTGGTTGGATGGATATTTTTAGTGTTGAATTTATGAATATAATAGTTTAATGATGAGACAAAAATTTAGTAATAAATATTAAATAATCTATTAATTTAGTGTTTGTTCATATATAGTGCGCATATAGTGTTTATTCATGCATCATGGTTGACTGATGTCTTATTTGTTGATCATAATTATTGTATAGATTTCACATGAACAATCTAATTAACATGTATCTTGATGTCTTCTAAGGATTTTGTTTGAAAGTTGTATCAAACCCCTTTGGTGTACATAATTTTCTTGTTTATGTATCATGATTGGAAGATAGAAATTCTTATTCATGATGATTTTATACCTTCTACATGAATGATCTAATGAAATGTTATTAAAATTGAAGGTTTTAATGGCATGAATGTTGAATTTAGTTGTAATGGTTTTGTTTGATGGTTTTATCACTTCTTATTCTAGAGGGTCCCAACACGGGAAAACACTCACTTCTTATTCTAGAGGGTCCCAACACGAGAAAACACTCTTCCTCTAAACTCTCTCTCTCTCTCTCTCTCTCTCTCCCTCTCTCTTAGGTCTCTCCCTCCCTCTCTCTCCCTCTCTCTCTCTCCCTCCCTCTCAGGTCTCTCTCTCAAGAATCTCTCTCTATCTCCCTCCCTCTTAGGTCTCTCTCTCTCAAGAATCTATCTCTCCCTCTTTGTCTCTTTGTCTCTCTCGCTCTCTCCCTCTCTCCCTCCCTCTCTCTCTCTCCCTCTCTCAAGTCTCACTCTCTCCCTCTTTTCCTCTTGATCTCCCTCTTACATCTCTCTCTCTCTCAAGTCTCACTCTCTCCCTCTTTTCCTCTCGATCTCCCTCTCACGTCTCTCTCTCTCTCTCTCTCTCTCTCTCTCTCTCAGGTCTTTCTCTCTTTCTCTCTCTCCCTCTCACTCTCAATCCCCCCTCTATCTCTCTCAAGTCTCTCTTGGACTCTCTCCCTCCCTCTCTCCCTCTCAAGTCTCTTTCTCTCTCTCCATCTCAAGACACACACTCTCTCTCTCTCCCCCTCCCTCTCCCTCTCTCCCTCTCTCCCTCTCAACTATATATATTTCTCTCCTTCCCTCTATCCCTCCCTCTCTCCCTCTCAACTATTGCTCTCTCCCTCCTTCTCAGCTCTCTCTCCCCATCCCTCTCAGGTCTCTCACTCCCTCTTAGTTCTTTCTCTCCCCCTCTCTCTCAAGTCCCTCCCACTCCCTCTCTCTCTTGTGAATTGGCTGCACATCAATAAGTATATAATATATACTATATATTAAATATATTATATAATATATATAATATATATTACATAATATTAATATAATATTTCATATTTCATATATATATATACTATATATAATAATTAATATGTATACTATATATAATATATAATATAATAATATAATAATATAATAATGTATAATATAATATATAATATATTATATATAATACATATTATATAATACATAATATTATATATTATAAATATATGTATTATAAATACATAATACATATTATATAATATTATGTATTATAAATAATATAAGTAAATATAACAAATGGATATTCGTTTAATAATGGATATCCATCTAATAACGGATATCCGTTTTGGTTTGGTATTACCAAAACAAAATGGATATTGGCTTGGGATTGCCTAACCTGGAAAGTCAACCCAAAAAATGTGTTTTTGAAAATTTGTTTAGTTTTCCAAAGTTCGCCCTTGTGGCTGATGACTTTTTTTTTACCTGAATTTCATCAAATGAAAAGGGTTTATAGAAAAAATTGTCATCTTTCCACCAATATAATTTTTTCCTTATTTTGAATTTAATAAATAATTATTATTGATTTTCTACCTACATTACGTCTAAAGTACTGATTGATAGGTTGATTGAAAAAAAAAAAAACTTTCAAACTACTTAACATTTTTGGAATTTACAAGATGCACCGCATTCTATGCTTTGCACACTATAGGATAAAAAAATTGAATTTCATAATTTTTTGACCAAGTTATGGTGGTTAGACACAAATATTATAATAATTCTGAAAAGTTCTAATAAAAAAATCATAACTAATTATTTACATGGAGAAAATTACAAAAAAAATTTGGCACATCTGAGCATGTGTCCTCTACTTATATTCAAAAATTTAGAAAAATAAATTATTTTTTCTTGTACTTAGGGTGGTCAGACATACACCTACTTGTATTTTTCCTAAATATTTAGTACCACTTTATTGAAATTTCAAATTTTCTCAAAACAAATTTACTTTTTTCCAAAAAAGAACTAGTAGCCTAGAAACTACATTCAATTTGCTACAACTTTTGTTCTTACATATTTTTCAAATTATGTTAATAACCTATTCAATTTTTTATGTCAAGTTGCCTAACTCTTATTTTTTGAATTTTCATCACCACTTAGAGGCCTAGTTTGGACCCCCATGATCCTACACTGACCCATATTTTGGAAGCAGTTTGCAATTTAAAGAATATCTAGGGATTTTGAGGGCTTAGGATGTGATCCTATAGAGTGGGCTACAAAATGAATTTAATTTATCTATAGGTGGCTTGGTTAAAATTTTTTAACATGGGAGACTGGATGAAGTAGAATCTTCTCTATGAGATTCATATTGTCCCCAATCATAGCACTATATATTCAGCTGGTGTTCAAGAGGGGTGTTAAAAGTTAACAAAACTACCAAATAGTTTTTAGTAAGTGCTATTGCCAAATCACCTTCCACTGTAACAACACCCTTCAAAATCACCTTCAACAAACTCAATGGGCTATTTTTATTTCAAACCTTTTAAGAAATAGGCCCTCATATTTCTTTAAATTTTTTTTTTTAAAAATGTTCTCAATATGAACGTTATCCCAAACATCTAACCAGAACCTCAAACTAAGTTCATTTTTTTTTCCATGAAATCTGAAAAAAACCCAAGTTTTTAAGCTTTTATTAAAAAAAATCTTGGAGGGGAATTTGAAGGAGAAGAGAAAAGGAAAGCTATAATATTATTGTACTACCTTATTCAAAGGTCAAGGCCATTTGGAAAAATAAGCAATCACTTTATAACAAGATGCTAAAATGGGACCTGCAATTTTAACAAAACCATACTTTCCAATCAAGTAAAGATGCGCATTCCCACCCAGACACCTAATTATGTACAAAAAACATGAACACATATTTTATCTATTTATGGATGTTCATGTTAGATTATACAACTCTTCATTGCATAAGAAGATCTCTCCTTACTGGCTTACATAAATTTTTGTTACTTTGTCATTATACTTAGTGTGGGGGAGAAATCAGAGGCTGAGTTGGCACAACTTTTGATTCATACTTTTGTTTTGGTTAGAACATGGAAGTTTGGAATCCAAGTGAGTTTTGGTTTTTCAGTCATAATTGTTTTCTAAAATATAATTATGATCAAGTTGGGATCAAGTTGGAATTTGATATGATGTTGAATGGGAAACATAGCAGAAAAATGACAATATAATGTTATTTACTGGGAGACAAAAGTTGTCCAAATATTGAGAATATTAATGGAAGTATTGCTTCTTTATTGGGGAAAAGACTTGTTTTGTGTGTCATCCACCAACTACTCTACCCTGAACCATGGCCCATTTTCTTTCTGTCAATAGCAGAGGCATGGCTAGATGCTTATCACTATGTACAACATAGGCAGATGGAAATTTGGTCTTCAAACCCTTTGTGCACTGTAGTCTTTTCCAATGTTTTTTCCATAGAAAGTAGTGGGTCTCATCTGCCAAACTATTTCCATGCATTCATTATTTTGATATATTGGTATTATCCTTCTATCTTTTTCAAGCATCAAATCCCCTATTTTGAAACTCAATAGAATGAATTTGAAGCCTTACATATGTAGCCTCTACATAACTATTGAGGCTCACCTTACATGGAATGCATATCTACAATAAAAGTTCTGTAAGCATATTTTGGTTAGCCCCATAAGGTGATATGTACCCTCTACATAATTATTGAGGCTCACCTTAGTTGTATCAATGATTCAAATTCCCACCCTACTGAATATATATATATATATACATACATATTTGATGAGGGATTATGATAATTTAATAGAAAAACATCAGATTGGGTTGCTCTATTTTGAGGATTAAAGGCCTTATAAGAAGTGGGATATGAATAATTAGCTTCTACTATAAGATGGTATGGTGAACTAAAAATGAAAATAGCCAAGGAATGCTATATGTGTGGTGACACTGGATTCTCTCATGAGCTCTTTCAATGCATAACCTGCCTCTACCAATCTCAACACACGTATATGCCAATACTTACAATCTTGTGTTTCCAAAAGTATTTTTTTTCAATTGGGATTTGTTATTCTATAGTATTACTATGAATTTTGTGGTTGTTTTGCAAATATTGCAGTTGTATGTATCCAAAGGAAAAGTCATATGAAATGTGTGATTGGTGTTTAAGGGGAGGAGAGGAGAGAAAGGCTTCCAAATAGATTATAGAGAAATATACATAGTCAGATATGAAGAAGTCAGGAAATAAAAGCAGCAGGAGCCATGAGCAGGAGATATGTCACTCTCATTCTTGGAGTCAAGTATTTTCCTTCCTTCAACCTCTTATGCTCAGAATTAGCTATTTTACTTCCTTCAAACCCATATCTCTACTATAGCATAAATACCTCTTATGACATAAACACCTCTGCCTTAACAAAGAAAGTGTCAGCATGGATAAAGTGAAGGAGGCTCATAGAAAGTTGATAGTAGTGAACCATCTAGATGCTGGTGGTAGTGATTACCTTACCACAAAAGTCAATGAAGCCAAAGATGTCCTACTTAGAAAAACTAAAAATACTGGCTCAAAATTTTAGTACACAATTCCTTTTTTCACATATCATACAAGGGGACTTATCTTTCACTTCCAACTACAAAATTGAATTTTTGATCCATAATCATTGTTGTATCATGGTTTATAATCTTATGTGCAACAAGGGTTTAAAAAGAAAAATCCTGCATTACCAGACACTGCCCAGGTCCAAATTGCAAATCTAGATGCCTATGTGAAAACCCACAAGTTTGGTGTTAAAAGTGTTGATGCCAAGGTTTGGCAAGGTAACAACCTTTATGGGAAACTCAATTAATGGGGGACTAATTGCGCTAAACTGGGTGACCTCCGAGTTTTTAAAAAAATTGACTTCTTTTGTATTTGGGGTTTTGGAATGGGAAAAGAAAGCGAATATAAAAATAAATATCTAACTAAGGCGACGCACTAAGATTTAGATATAAGGCATGATAAATCTATCTTTAGGATGTGATTTAAGGGCCCGTTCAACAATCTGCTATGTCCCAAAATAACATAAATCAAAGATGAAAACCTGAATAACTTATCCAATAAGATAAAATAGTTCTCATAAACATTTACTGAAAAAGAAGAGTCAAAGACATGGTCTAAACCAGTAAACTTGTATTTAAATCATAGAAGTTTTGCAAATAAAAAATTTAGGACAATAATGGCACAGTATAATTTTTTATCAAATAAATTAAGAAAACAGAAAGGACGAACAATGGCACAGTCTAAGAGTATTATACAATAATCTAAAAGAAATACAAAAGGATTGGTGTCTTTTTTCTAATTTTTCTATATCTTTCAAACTCATTTTTCGGAAGGAAGAAGCAATATATATATAGATAAAAATCCCACTGCTTGGTGAGCAATAACATAAAATATTTTGTATCATGAGCAATGATTTTCCTCTGCTGTTGCAACAAAAAATATTCGAGCCATGAACATGGTCTCCCTCGAGCCCGTTGCATCCCCTGCAAATGATGGTAGTGGTCCCAAAAAAACTTTGTGCAGACATGTGTCACTCACCCATGAAGGAAGTTAGAACATGTGGAAATCTAGCGGGGCACATTGCTTTCTCTCTCCTTCCCTTTGATAGAATCCCCGCAAAGGAGACACGTGGCGGCAGGTTAGAGCCTTTGGTGGGTTCCTCCCTCCTTGTGATGAAAACCTGTGTGATGAAGATACATGGAGGCATCCTCCACTACTGGTGTTGATTGTGGGGTCTACCCAAAGTGTACACGAATGAATGCAATGTGGCACACAGATGGGGCCCGACTAAAAAGTGAAGGGAAGCCATATTGAAGTGCTCGCGGTGAAGACACATGGAAGCATGGCGGGGCTCGGTAGGAGAGCAAAGGAAGAAATTTTTGCAAGGAGCACCTGGCAGACATGTGGCATAAGTGGATTAAGTTCCTCAAAAAGGGGCTCAATGATGTTCAAATAGATGGGATGAGGGCCAGTACTTAGCAAAAATAAAAAACCACCTAAAGGGAGCTTGAGGAATTTTATGTCCACAACTATTGGCAACTACCAGAGGTGTTTCGCCTATGGAACAAGGAACCCAAATTTTTTCTAGTTTGCAGACCAGAGTCCTATACATAGGTGACACAATCAAATCTTGGAGAGAGTGATCTACAGAGGTAGCTGGTCAGCCTCGAATGGCATCGATATGCCACGTAGATTCTTTTGTGCTCCATGTAGATCAATCATTTCTTTGTATGGTAGCATAGTGGATATACCAGCCCCAGACTTGAGTTGGAAGAGCACACATGCTATCAGGTGTGTGACACCCTCAATATCCTCTACAGTAGGGGGATGACTAAAGATTTGAAAAGCGAATGAGTCTTGTTGCTTCTCTTCAATCTTCACCATGATCTGCTCCGTTATGGCCACTAATTCATCTGCAAGAAACAGGGAGGGTAAGCCCATCTGAGTTAGCTGGGAGAACTTATCCCACATGCTAATCATGGTTTGGTCCAGTGTGGCGGCACACTCGCTAGCATGGAGGATGGTTGTGTGGCAGTGGATGAACCTATTCACTATTTTGGAAACGGCTTTTCGGTCCCTGATCCCTACGTTTGCTAAGTTCTCATCCGCGACCATGTACAACTTATCCAACAAATTCTTTGCTTCAGGAACATTTTTTGTGATGAATTTAGGGAACTGCTCAATCGCTCCATGCACTTCCCTGCCCAAACTTGTTGCCTCCTCCATAAATTGGAGCATTGGCTGAAGAGTCAAGCAAAAGGCCTTGGCTTTTTCCTAGTATGAGATGTATAATTGTTGAGCCATCAGAAGGAGATCCAACTAGGCAACGGGGGTTTGGAGAAGACTCTTTAAAGATACGATCTCTGCATCCCTTGAACTAACATCCTGTGATAGTTCTGCAATCCTTTTGTTTGCAGCCACGAGTTATCCCTGTAGGGTTCTCAATTCTATAGACCAGTTTTCCTCAGCCTAGTTTTTGTTTATTGATTCCATCTCAAGGGAAGACTTCATCTCCTAGACCTCATTCTCCAACTGAGCCTTTCAGTCCTTAAAGTATGTGTCCTTATACTACATTTTTTGCTCTAATTGAGTGCATTGATGCTCAAACTCCTCACTTTTTCATTGCATCTCCTGCTCCACTTGAGCTAACTAGTCCTAATATTCTTGGTTTTTTTGTTATTACTCGGTGACTAGATTAGGATCATAGGATTGGAACTTTGCAAGTTCCTCTTGGAGCATAGCCTGCTCGATTTGTGCTTTTTTTGATAAGTGCACAAATTCTACATCCCTTGCCTTGTCCTTTGCCAGTAGGACCTTGACTCTCTCCTTGAAAATTTTCAGCTCTTCTTCTCTCTTCTTCAGCTGGTGACTGGACTTGAGGAAGTTGGTGGTCACCACCCGTTGTGTCTCTTCCATGAGCTCAACTTTTTCTTGTGGCTAGGCTATGCTTAGATCGAGTGCCATGGGATACATGTTGTAATCATTGGGCTACATTTCTCCCTGTGGCTTGATTACGGTCATATACATGGTTGTGAAATGTAGTGATTGTTGAGCCTCATTGAAAATAGTATATACCTTTGGCTCCGATGGCTTCTTAGCATCCTTTTCCTTTTGCTTTTGGACCCTGATAGCCCATGCTTGTTTTGTTTTATCACCCTCTACCATAAATTGTGTTAGTGACCTAACTAACCCGCCTGTGAAAGGTGCACTGGGAGGAAGGGCGAAAGGGAACGAGAGGGTAGTGGTTCCAGATGTTTTCTTCTTCAGAAGATTGACTATAAGCGGGGAGAATGGAGGAATGTGCCAAATAATAGTTTGTGAACCAGTGAGAGGACTCATTAGGTGTTGTGGTGGTAGTAGGGTCATGGTTGAATCCATATGTTGGGTGGACTAGGTAGGGGCCGATTCAGTAGTAGTAAGAGGGGTATCCAAGGCAGCCGTGGAGGTAAAAGGTGAAGTGATAGGGGAAGCAGACTCGGCTACAACAAAAGGAAAAAAGGTCTATAGAGGAGTTAAGGAAAATGGTCCCACCTGAGAGAACTGGGAGAAACCTCCCACGACCATTGTGGAAGAAGTGGAAAAAGAGGGGCCAATACTTGAGGTGAGGGGTGCCGCGGACACAACAAGAGAAACTAAAGATTATGAAACAAGAGAAGAGGGAGAAAAAGTTACCTGTTGTTCAGATGATTGTGGTCCCTGGCTCATTGTGGGCTCCTGGATTGCTACAACCTCATGCGAAATCTCTCCAGAAACTGCTTTTTTGCACTACCGTTGTTCTTTTTGCAGTCCAGGTGTGAGTTAGCAAGGCCTTCGCACACAATATGTTTGCTCGCACATTTGAAGAAACCTTGCGAGGCTGCTCTGCTACCTTTCCTTTTTGTTGTGCTAGGGCTGACTATACTTCTATTTCCTTCTCCTTCCCCTTCCCCATATATGTTTCAGCCTCCTCTAGGTTGACATCTTCATCATCGCTTACGTCAGAATTAGTATGCGTGTCATTCCACAATTTATCAAACCTTTCATCTATCTTGATGCTCTGATAAGGGGCATCAAGGTGTTGGATTTCTTGTCATGAAATCCAAAAATCCCTAATCCTTTCTTCACTCCAGTTGAAATTCCTCATCAAACTATTGTGAAGAGTGGCCCCGATTTGACGCTTCTCATTATACTTCGCCGCAATGAAGTAGAACTTAAGCCATGGCGGCCTACTATCCTCAGTTGGAATATGAGCTAGGTCAACCAATAGCTCATCCTGGTCCATTTGTGGGTTTTGTCACTTTTCCTAATAAGGGCGGGGGTTGTACGTTACCTTGACATGTTCATTTGGTAAGTCATTGTAGGGGTTGTATTGCTATTTTTCGCAAATCCATACTAGCCCCAGATGATCCAGCTTCACCTCTAGTAGCTTATGCATCTTCTTGTTGGCCATAACTACCATTTTAAAGCTTAGTGGGCAGGTGAAAAATTCTTTCTTCTTGGTTGGTCCTCCGCAAAAAGTATAGTCAATAATTGATACTTGTCAGAACATTTTGAGGGCCAACACCTGATTTATGAGACATGTCAAAATCTAGAATGGTTCCCCAACAAAGCCACACATCTAGATGAATGTGAAATATTCTTTGAGAAACTAGTCACATTTCAGAGTGAAATTCTGCATATACTCTATCTGGTCCAAGGTGAGGTGGTAAAGACTGCCATCCTCACTCAAATCTTGTAGAATTAGAGTCAAGAAATAATCCAAAAATGCATAATAATCATAAGTTGAGGAGAGGAGAGGAGTCCATACAGAAACTAGCCTTCTTCTTCCCCTCTCATCAAATATAGCCAACCTCACATGTTTTTCGAAGAAATCAGGGTTCTGATGCAAAAACATATGGGAAAGGAAAGAAGGAAACCTGAACCTCTACTACATTTTGTAGTCCCTTATTTGCCTCAGCATCTCCTCAACAATGAATTCTATGAAGTCATACCAAAAAAAGGAATGTTGCCTAAGCAACTAGAACCCCAAACCCAATTGAAACTCTTGAACATACTTGTCAGTGTCCAGGCCACAAAAAAATACCCTCATTGAGAAGGCATCTTGCAGGTCCATGGGGAAAGCTTTTTGTACCATCAGAATCTGTAGTGGCTTCTTCTAATCTTTCCTAGAAGCCCGTTGAACCATTGATTTTGCACAAAAGAATCTGGGTCACTAATTTTCTTCATCCTCTTGCAGGTCGCCTACCTAAGAGTCTTAGGGTTCTTTTCGAGGATGGGATCATGAATGTTATCCGATTCCTCCTTTATCTTCTTTGGTTTCCCAGGTGAAGTGTAAGAGACATCTTCAAAGATATAGGCGGTTGGTGTTGCACACATGGTGTCAAACAAGCTTTGTGTTGCCTCTCCTTGTATGTATGTTTGAGAACTTTCAACCATTTTCCTTTTGTTGTAGATTTCTACTATGCTCAAATTATCTACAATTCACTTCAGCTTTGTTTGTGCTCAAAAATATTTTCTCTAGGTAGCATGCTCAAAAAGCTTTCACAATGTTAGCTTCTTGCATGCAATACTTGACTATTTCTTTCTTGGGGTAGCCAACAACAGTTTCCTTTTAGCATTAAATTTGGCATGTACTGCCAGTTCTTTGCTTGCATGAAATCCATTCCTTTCCATTTTGAAATGGTAAAAATTCATAATGACATTTGGTAATGATGTCCTACAGCATGATATTATTGGAAATTGAGCCAACGATTGAAGGTGGCCTAAGCTTTCACATGCTTTGGAAATTAATATCCCAAAAGGAATGATTAAGCCAAAATATGCAATAAGTACTTGAAAAGATTTTCATTTTTCCTTGGAGTTTGGAAAATGCTTGCAACATGACACCTCAACACTTGGCCATGCAGACTACCACCGAGGATTGCCACCAACTTATGCTAATTAATTAGCTCTTATTAATTTTGCACACAACAAATCGTACCTAGCAGACGCAATTGGGTGGGAAATTCAAGCCAGATTTGGTGGGATTTTTGAGTTGGTACTCGATTAGCATCATGCTTATGGCACATATATTTCCATGCATATCCTGGCTATTTCTATAAATAGGCACTTAGGCAATAGAAAAATCACACTGAGCAATTTAAGAAATAATGGTATTAGGAAGTTAGGCAGAATTTAGCATTAGCAGTTGCATAGAGCTTGGTACCATGAATACTCCCATTAGGCTAGTTTGTAACAAGTCCCAGACAACATTCCTAGGTGAAATCTTGAATAAGCGACTGAAAAGAATGACCAAGAATAAGCATTCACTAGCTATCATGGCCATGAAGTAGGTTATGGGGAGGGACTACATTGAATACGTGGATAAATATTGGGTCAATACTGATGTATGTTCTCACTTTGTGGCCTTGTTACTTGATATTCAAGTTCCCAAGCCAATGATCCTTCACCTGGTGCTTGAAATATTTCCAAAGCTCTACTTAGGTGGTCTTGGAGAGGTGGTGGTGAATGTTGTGTTTGTTTTGGGCCTTCCAACAGTGAGTGGCCTTTGAAAGTATATTGAAGAAGATGTAGTAGTGCCATGGGTACCGTTCTTGAGTGGGTTCCACATCCAGTCACATGAAGAGCATCGCCAAAGGGTGACTTGTGCCTGCCACTTCCTATTTCGTTGCTACAAAGTGGTTCCCTTCTACGATGTTGATTGGTATACTGACTACAGGAACCTGGTGTTCCCTCCACCACTAGCCATTGCTCCAATTGATGTTGTTGCTGCTCCTAATGATCCTATTGCCATTCCTACTAATGAATTTATCCCAGATGTTGTTGTTGATGCTTCCATTGCTCCTGCTCAAGACTAAAAAAAAACCTTTCTATGTTTTAATAAATCAACACTCTGTTAGTCCGTTTTTTGTATATATGTTTGGAAAAGGGCTTTACCGTACATATATATGAAGAAGTTGTAGAATATATAGATATACTTTTAAAAGTATAGCTGCAGAACCATTTTGAAAATGTATTTATCAAAGTATATATATAATGAATATACTGCTTATACTAAACTTTGGTTTCCTTTGCCTTTTGATTCTGCAATATGGATTCTCTTTTCTTCACTTTTGCATATGGGTGTTGTTTTAAATTTTCCGCACATATATTTTCATTTTTATGTTTTATGGGTTGCAAGTTACTTCTCTATGATTCTTGCAATAATGGGTTATATCTATTTACCTACTTCCTTTCATTGTGGAAATTATGAAAGACCGGTCGATAAAAAAAATGAAGGAAAATAATTACAATACTTACATATTTACACTGGTCGCATAATATTGAAGCTTATTTAAACAATTTTAAGTGAATTCTATTAACCAGAATACCCAATGATTCCTTATCCATATTTTCTAATCCAAATGCATTGTGTTTCTTATATTGAATTATTTTGAAAGGTCCTTCCCATAGACTGTTGAACTTCCCATGTTTGTCTGGCTTCACAACCCTTTTGTTGAATTTTAATACTAGGTCCCCGCATTTTAGACCTTGGTCTAAAGCCTTTTTGTCAAACCATCTTTTAACCACTTGTTGGAAGTTAGACATGGCTATCAGTTCCTTTTCCCTTTTTTCCTGCACTTCCAGCAACTCGGCCAACCAAGCCTCCATGGCTCCATTTTCTTCAATTTCCAGGGACTTGAGCAGTTGTAGCACAAGAATCTCAAATGAGATAGGCAATAGTACTTCTTTTCCGTACACTAGCTCATATGGAAAATCCTTGAGGACTTGTTTGGGAGTTATGCAATCTTCCTAGAGTGTTTCCCGAAGGTTCTTGTGCCACTCCTTGTGATGATCTAACCCGATTCTTTTAATGAGTCAAACTAATTTTTTGTTAGTCGACTTGGCCAGGGTGTTCCCCTGTGGGAAGTAATTTGACAACATTTTTAAGAATATTCCATGCACAAGTGTGAATTGATATACCTTAGAGCCTAGGAAAGCCTTGGCGTTGTTGAAAATGATGGTCTTTGGCAGGACGAATCTTGTTACTAGCCCCTCTAGGAAGTCTACAATCTCTGCCTCTGTCACATTCTTCAGGGGCATGGCTTTGGTCCACTTGGTGAAGTAGTCTGTGGCTGTGAGAATCCATTTGTGTCTGACACTAGAGGTAGGATTGATCATCCCGATGAAATCAATGCCCCATTGTGCGAATGGCTCATCAACCACTATCAGATTGAGATGCATTGCAAAAAATTTCCTTCTTCCTATGAAGAATTGGCATTCCTTGTAGGCTTTTACTAAGGAGTATGAGTCATTGAATAACATAGGCCAAAATTACCCAACACACATGATTTTGATGGTGGTGGTCTTCACAGAGAAATGTTCGCCCGTGGGATTGCTGTATAAAGTATCAAGAATTCTCTTTGCTTGCTCTGTGGTGACACACCGCAATAGAATGTTGTTGAAGTCTCTTTTGAAAAGGACCATTCGATGAGTGCATATCCATTGTTCTGCGGTCTATAGAATATTCTTTTCTGAGAAGGAAGGCCTGACAAATATTTTCTAGTATGCATGAACCTTACTTTGTCTCCCAGCCAACAACCTTCAGACTCAGACTCATTTGTTAGAACTAGCTCTGGGTTCTGTCCTTTGACTGTCATTTCCTCATCGTTCACTAGATATTCACACAGTCCTCTTCCTCAAACGATCTTTATAGGCTTGACCTCAATGTCATATTCAAATATCTTAGTGATCCAATTGGCTCTCTTCTTAGTGATTTCCCCTTCCATGATGTACTCACACACACTAGAATGCGTGACATAAAAAATCACCTTGTTGCAAGATATTAGGTGTCAGAAATTCTTGAGTCCCTTAAAAATAGCGAACGCTTGCCTCTCAAAAAAGTTGTAGTTCATCTCATAATATTTTAAGGTTCGAGAATGAAATGCTATCAGATGTTCTCCATTTGCTTCATCATGTTTTTGAGTTAAGATAGTAGCGATGCTTGACTTGCTACTGAATACATACATTATAAGGTCCTTCGATAGGTCTGGATTGACCAACACAGGAGCTGAGGAAATAACATCCTTAACCTTTTAGAAGGCTTCTCTAGCTTCTTTTTTCCATTTGAATAATTGATCCTTTTTTAGCATCAGGGTGATTGGTCCAATTATTCTTGCAAAATTAGAAATAAATTTGCTTACAAAGTTAACCTTCCCCAAAAAAGATCGGACTCCTTTTTTGTTGACTGGTAGAGGAATTTCTCTAATTGCCTTTACCCACTTAGGACCGATTGCAATTCCTTCTTTGGACACTACATGTCCCAATAATTTTCCTTGTGGTACTCCAAAGACACATTTTTTTGGGTTTAGGGATACCCCAAACTCCTGAATTTTTTTGAAAACCATCTCTAGGTGATCAAAGTGATCATCCTTTGAATTAGAGAATATGGTCAGATCATCCAAATAGATTATGATAATCTTGTTGATCAATTCACTGAAAGCAATATCCATGGCCCGTTGGAAAGTGGCTCCCGCATTTGAGAGGACGAAAGGCATTTTAGTATATGTGAATGTTCCACACTTGGTAGTGAACATTGTTTTGTGGCAGTCCTCTCCTTTGACCTAGATTTGGTTGTAACCGGAGAAGCCATCTAGCAGAGAAAACATTTCAGATCCTCCCATTATTTGCAAGATTGACTCCATAGAAGGAAACAGGTAGTGGTCCTTTAGGGATACTCTGTTCAGGTCCCGAAAGTCAACACATGGGTGGATATATCTGTTATTCTTTTGGAATGGAACCAGGTTGGATACCCATGTGTTGTGCTTGATCGAGAAGATGATCTGAGATTGAATTGGCTTTTTCAGCTCTTGCACCATCAAGGCTTCAATGTTTGGATTCACTGGTCTATGCTTTTGGAGGATAGGTTTTGTACCTTTTTTTAGCTTTATTGTATGCTGGATGATGTTAGGATCATATCCCTTGAGGTCATCATATGACCAGGCCACTACTCCTTTATACTTCTCACAGAAGTTGATGAGCCTTTCTTTATCATGGTGTAGAACATCCTTCTTAACTTTGAGCTTTCTTCCATCTCCAAGTTGAAGTTCTGCATAGTCACTTTTGTCCACTACAAACTTTCTCTTATCATTCCTCACATTGTCACAATTGAATTTTTTTTTTAGAGTGACCAACCCCTTTGGAAGCTTGTTAGACCTCAGCTAAATGATTTTTCCATCATAGGCCTCAACAATCTTTGGTTGGAGTTGGTCGACAAACTCTCTTGACTTCTGGATGAATGAGGCAATGTGTTCACTGCTATTGAACACTTGCTAGCTCTGATAGTTATCTAGAATGTCTGGTCAGACTATCTCTCGTACAATGTGTTTGTTATGAATTAGGTTGGAGGCAGGATCAAATTGAGATCCGATTGTAGCCATGTGGTTCACATCAATATTTTGTTCTCAGGGCACTGTCTGGATGTTGAAGGCTTCAAAACCTTCGATTAGGTCCTAGACTTGATGTTTATAGGATCACATGTGAACATTCTTGGCCACAGAGAGCCCTCGTACTTGATTAACCACTAGTTTGAAATCTCTAAACACCATTAATTTCTTGATGCCCATCTGCTCCACAAGGCTTAGACCTTGCACTAGGCCTTCATATTCACCTTCATTATTCGAACAAGTGAACTAGAAATGGAAAGATATCAATGTCTTTTCATTTAATGGGATGTCAAACATATCTTGACTCCACCAACTTTGCATCTTGCTCCATCGAAGTGCAATGTCCATAGCTTTGAGGATTGATCACTTTCAAATTCCTTCATGACCTTCAAAATCTCTTGATCTTCATCATAGATAACATAGGTGCCTAGCCATGTAGCATGATAGTTTCCAAAAGGATCAACGTGTATGTATTCACTCAAGAAGACCTCTTCTTGATCAGTCGATCTTTGGTCACTTTTTCATCATCTAATAACTCGGTGCAATATATTTCCTCTTTGGTGAAATAGGTATGAGTAGCCTCAAAGTTGATCATGGCTTCGTCGACCACATGTTTCGAATGCAGAGGTTTGGATATTATCTTCATTTTAGCTCCATGCTTGGTCCTGAGGACCAAGTGTGACCAGTCCAAAGATAGATATCCACTTATCTTTGAAGTGAATTCCTAGGATAGGAAAAGGCTGAACATGGGAGGAACATCTATGATCATAGTATCTTGTGGAACTATGATGCTAGGGTAGGAGAATAGGGTCAAGGGAAGGTCCTTGATGGCACCTACAGTTTTGAATTTGTTCCCATAAGGCTGCATAACCCCCCTTTTTAAAGGTTCATAGCTAAGTCCTAAGGCTTCAACTATTTGTTTGGGCATGACTTTGGTGCTAGCACCAAAGTCAATCATGGAATTATGTAGTAGTTTCTTCCCCACAATAAGAGTTAGGAAAAAGGGTTTCGATTTCAGCTTATCTCTAACCTCAGTAGAGGCTCCCTTTGTGCTATTTGTAAGAACTTTGGTAGGAAGTGGTGGGTCAATGGCCTTTCCCTTTAGCAATTTCTTTGTTGGCTCAATGATTGGATCTTCTTGGAGAGCCTTCTGTAGCAATGTCTTTTGTTTCAGAATAGCTAGGATATCCCTCAAGGACACATTAGCGTAGGATTTTTTTAATTGTTCCACCACATTGAATGGTGGTGGATTTGGCTTCTGCTCCTTAGCTCTGGTTATAAAAATTTCCCTTTGCAGTTGAAATTGTTGCACAACTAAGGAGGTACTAGGTATCTGGTCAAAAGCACTTTTGGGTTGCGGATTGGCTAGTTGCATTGCGACTGGTTCACCTGCGAATCTCCTCTTTGAGTAAGTGTTATAATTAGATTGCACTTGCAGGGTTTTCGATGTGGATGCATTGTTGGAAAATATCACCTCATCTTCTTCCATCCATGAGAAGAGTGTGTGATCAAGAGAAATATCTATTTCTTGCTTCAGGACATCCCTTGCATTTGCATGGTGAGTACCACATTTTCCATTTGCAGAGAGGCATATACATAACCTCCATGGTTTGACGTTGTGCCTTGGCTGCATTTTTTTTCCACCTTTTGTTGTAGATTTTTGTGCGAGTAGTTTCAAGGAATATGTGCCTCACCACAGGGGAAGCACAAGGGGTTAATGTCATCGACTAAAAAATGTTTTTCCCCGCTGTCAATTCTCTGCTCAAGCTTGGGTTAGCACTCTGCAACAGAGACGAAATTGGTAGTATTTGATTAGTTGTTTGCACCAATAGATTTGTGTGCGAGCCTCCTTGGAACTGGTTTGGTTGGTAAGAAGATATACTACCTTGATAATTTTGATAGGTTAGCTTCAGAGGTGTAGATTGGTTTTGTTTGATGACAATTATTTCATTGGTGATGGTCCGCAACATTTCTTTGACATCACTCATCTCATCCTTTGAAGAGATGGATGTAGAAGCAACGTTTTGTGGTGCACTAGATATGTGTACATGGATTGAGGAGGAGCAGATGCATTGGTAGATGGAATCTCCTGGGTGGAAAATGATATCTCAGGAAATATAGGAATGATGGCTAAGGTGGCAACTTCCCGACGTCTATCAGATTGTTCTCCGCTTTGACTACGACATTGTATGCATTTGGTAGGGTGGTTCCACCAAGAGACTAGATCATCATCGAGATGTCGAAGTTGATGGATTTCAAGTAGAACATGAATGCTAACTTGGCCAGTGGGAAGATAACAACCTGAATTTTTTGCCAAGTTATATGGAACTGGGCATTGAAGTCAGTCATGGCTTCATATAGGGCTCACTTTATGACTGAAAACTGATGATATTGCGAAGATATGTCTCCATCATTTGAGAATTTTCATAGAAAGGATCTCCAAGCTGATCCTAGGCAGCAGTAGTATTGGATTGTAGAGTGATGTACCAATCAAATGCTTTACCCCTGAAAGAAGTTGCAAGCAACCTTAGTGCTATATTTTGGTTTGTAACTCTGTGCACCAAACACAAATTTGCCACATCTTGCAAATGTTCATATGGTGTTCTTGAGCCATCTTCGATAAATTTTGGTATAGCTTTTAAAGAGAAAATTGGGATAGGGGTCCAAACGGCAGGTGCTACTAGTGCTACAAGGGGAATTTTGACATCCCATGCCACATAATTGTTGTTAGTGATTAGAAACATGGCTAGTGGAGGGGGAAAAATGTTCACTATATGGGTTCCAGCTTGTACTATTCCTAGTGGCAACACTAACAAACTAGGGTTATTCATTGTTTCAGATCTAGTAACAGGACGATGGCTCATTCACCCACTTTAGATTTAGGTACATTTAAGCAGTCCCACCGGGCATGCCAGAAAAAAGAAATTGTTGATGCCAAGAATTGGCAAGGTAATAGCCTTTATGGGAAACTTAGTTAATGAGGGACCAATTGCGCTAAATTGAGTGACCTCTGGGTTTTTAAAGAAGTCAGATTCTTTTGTATTTTGGGTTTTGGAATGGGAAAAGGAAGAAAATATAAAAATAAAGATCTAACTAAGGCGATACTCCAAGATTTAGATATAAGGCACAATAAATCTATCTTTAGGATGTGATTTAAGGGCCCATTAAGCAATCTGCTATGTCTCAAAATAACAAAAATCAAAGATGAAAACTTGAATAATTTATCCAATAACAAAAAATAATTCTCATACACATTTACTGAAAAAGAAGAGTCAAAGACATGGTCTAAACCAATAAACTTCTATTTAAATCATAGAATTTTTGCAAATGAACAATTCAGGACAATAATGGCACAATATAATGTTTTATCAAATAGCTTAAGAAAATAGAAAGACCAAACAATGGCATAGTCTGAGAGTATTATACAATAATCTAAAAGCAATACAAAATGCCTGGTGTCTTTTTTCTAATTTTTTTGTATCTTCTGGACTCATTTTTGGAAGGAAGAAGTATATATAGATAAAAAATCTCACTACCTGGTGGGAAATAACAGAAAAATATTTTGTATCACGAGCAATGATGCTTACAACAATGATTTTCCTCGACCGTTGCAACAAAAAAGATTCAAGCCATGAACGTGGTCACCCTTGAGCTAGATGCATCCCCTGCGAATGATGGTAGTGGTCCCAAAAAAACTTTGTGCAGACATGTGTCACTCACCTATGAAGGCAGTTACAACACGTGGAAATCTGGCGGGGCACGTTGCTTGCTCTCTCCTTTCCTTTGATAGAATTCTCATAGAGGAGACATGTGGCAACAGGTCAAAGCCTATGGTAGGTTATGTTGATGTTTTCTGCACATCAACAACTCAAACATAATATGAAATCCTATATCTCTTGAAAGGTAAATCTCTATCAGAAAGCCTCAAGAGATAACCCCAAGGTCTCTAATGTTAGGTCTTGACAATGCATAAACAACTCAGTGATAATGTGAAAATGCTGGTAATCACAATGGGACCTTACTACAAGGAAAATACTGGATCTCAACTTATCAGATCTAATGATGTTATGATACTTCTAACTCAAAGTCTGACTCAATGATAAATAAATAACAAAAGATTAGGGATTTAAAGAGATTTCTAAATCTGATGCTACTCCTAAGATTAACAATGAAAATGTTCAACACCCGAAATGGACCAATCCCTCAAAACTGATCTCCACTTGACCCAGATAAATCTGCAATCTTACAGAAACAGTGCAATCTTCTAAGGCGTTAGAATTTTCAAATCATGAACATTCATTCAAACAACCCCGTTGCAATTGAAATGAACAAATCCTCACAATCAAACTAAGCACAATGAATATGAAGTCCAGGCTAACTTTGCAAAGCAACTAACAATCAGTTGGTTGTGAAAAGTATGGACTGAGGGATTGCTGCAACATTCAAGTATCAAATCACAAACATTATTGAATCAAATATATTCTAAATATTAACCTCCTCAAAGCAATTTTAAAGATAGAATAACAAGAACTATGCAAGACAAAAGAATACAAGAATGGCACCAAATCACATTTCATTATTTTCATTTGAATTATCCACTGTAGCAACAATTCCAGCTTTTTGTTACAATATTTTCTTGAGAGAAAATACTTGGTAACTTGCTCTACTTGCTTCTAACTATCTTTTCCCTATTCCACTTCTATCTTCTAACAACATATTCTAACCCTTACAAATGAGGCGAAATGCCAAATATATAGAATCCCTCAAGAACCTGTCAGCCCAGCAAGAGCTTCACAACATTAATTAGGCACCACCAGTCGGCCAAGAGAAAGTCAAAATGGAACAAAGGAATGCACTAAATGCACAAACAACACCCAGGTCGGCTGTGGATTCCCAATGTGGTCAAACCAATGCAAGGCAGGGTAATGGGGAAGCACAAATCTTGATGTAGCTGGGCATTAACTGCCTTCCCCTTTGTCTTTATTCTGATCTAGCCTTTCATGGACTTTCAAGAGCACCTCATCCAAGTCGGCCATAGGTGGCAAAGGCAAAACCCTAAGTCATCTTTCAATTGATTTGATCTCCTCCCTTGATTGTTTCACTGACCTATCCCAGTCCACCTTATATGTTAGGTATTTGTCAATGCCAGCAATGTATGTGGCTACATCATCTAACTGATGCTCAGAAATGGAACCATCATTAATTGGGGTATAAACATCATGCCACCACTTCCTCAACTGTTCCAAGCTCAAGTACTCGGGCGCGATATTCCTTCTTCCCGTCATAATTTCAAAGAAGGCAATGGATCCATTGTAAGCACCGACTAGGGTATCATCGATCTGCCTCCTTTGTTTGTAAATCCGCTTCAACACTTTCTGCCTAATTTGCAATGCCTCAAACCACTCCCATGGTTTGGCAGCTCTGGAGGAAGGAAGAATCTTATCACTTACCAACCTATCCCTGGTGTATTCCATGAGAGTTCTGGTTTTCTACAGAAGGAGATCCATATCTTCCTTATCTTGCGCCAACACCACCTTCAACCAATCAGTAGCCCTCACAACATCCTTCCCAGATGAAAGAATGTCCTTAATAGCATCATCTCCTTTTGTTCGCACCCCTTGCAACCAACTTGTAGTGGCAAGAGTGGAGGCTTTCATTCTTTTGAGCTCAGTGATAGTTTCCTTAGGCAAAGGATTTGCAATAAAAGTAGAGGGGTTGATAGATTGTAGGGGCTTCATCAAATCCTCCAAGCATTTCTTAAGATTTTCATTCTCTTTCTTCAACTCATGTTTGGTCTTCATTTCCTTCCTCAGTCTACCCATGATGACCACACTAGAACCCTCATAATCTTCAATATCCTATTCCATAGAAGTAGGCCCCAAGTTGAAATTCTGCACATTATAATCCTGTCCAGCCACATTATCTCTATTTTTATCTGGAGTAGGGGTGGCAATGTGAACAACCCTGTTATGAGCTTCATCTCTTTCAATCCTCAAGATCACCCTAGCCTTCTTTTTACCTTTATCTTTTCCAAATTTGGCTAGTAATGCATCCCAATTCGGTGGACTATCCTCCACAACAACTTGTTTTCTCCTTATTTCTTTATCTAACCAACCAGGAACAGTGGATTCCAAATGCACTTCATCCAGCCTCTCCTCCTATTGATCGTTAGCTGCTTCCTCACTCAAATTTTGTTTCTCAGGGGTTTCATCTGTTTTACCTTCCTTTTCTTTAGCATGCTCATCCTCTTGTTCAAGTGATGGATCCTTCACTGTTTCTTCCTCGCGTGGAGGGACTTCTTCAATTCTAACAGGGGAATCTGCATGTGCAACCAAAGGGGATTGCATTATCTTTTCAATTTCTGCCTCTGCACTATGGAGATCACCCTCATGAAATTCTTCTCCCTCAGTATCTAGATGATCTTCAACATCCTCTAACTCACTAGGTTTTCCTTGAGCTTCATGAGTGGAAGGCACATCATCATGCTGCTCCTCATGAGAAACCACTGGAGGGAGATCTGTTTTAGGCACACTGTCCCTGAGAGAAGGAGTCCTAGACCTCCTTGCATACACCTTGGCCTTCTCTGACAATTTTATGATTCTTCTCCTCTTGGGCACCGGAACATCAACCTCCATATTCTGCTCCTCTGTCCCTTTCTGGCTGGACTTCTTAGTTCTTGTCCTCTTCTTAGCCTTTGGATTTCGCTATTTTTCTGCTTCCTGGGCCTCTATTTCTTGAACACCTTTTATCTTGATTTTAAAAGGAGAATCCAACTTACCCTTGCCTTTAGGATCCTGCTCGATAGATTCTTTAGAGGTGGAGTGGGGATCCAAATCTCCCATTAGCGCATAGGTGCACTGTACACCATTATTTTCCAGCTCTCACAACTTATGCCTTAGCCACATCCTAGTAAATTTGATAACGAGATCCACTAGTTGTTTCAATTCTATCTTTTCCTCCTCCAACCAATCCACATCACCAATTGGTTTGTCTTTTATGGCCTCATAAGCATGATCCTGGATCAAGTTTCCATCATCTTCCAATTGATCAGGAACTGCCTTTACATTATACAATCGAACTGACTCAACTGGAAGCCGGGAGAATTTCTTCTTTCTGACCTCAAATTCATCACTGCAGTTGGCCTAGTAGTCCTCCAAATTCACCTTATGGCTATATTCTTTGCTGGCCTTCTTTTGAGCCTCTCCTGTGATATCAAATTTGGACCTCTTGGAGTGGAAAGACAAGCCAAGAGTACTCATTTCTTCTTCTGAAGATTGGGCAGAACCAATGGAAGGACAAGCCTCTCCAGTACCAATCCTCAAGGGGAAGTCCCCACCAAAACCAATCTTATGCTTGTCCCTTTTGACAATGGCATCAAACTCACAAATCTGCCTAGTTAATTCCAACAATATAATGTGATCAGTAGGGTATCTTGGAAGTTTGTATGGGGCTCTCTAGCAGCCATCAATCAGGATATAGGAGAAAGCTGGGAACTGAATAAACCATGCCCAATATTTCTTGATGAGTTCTTTTGCTTGATCTGAAATTCTGACATGTTCTGTACCTTGGAGAAATCTAGTAATGTGCATGGTGAATGCATCATTCACCCTCCTATAGTCCGAACCTCCCAAATGCAACTGAGGGAAAACCTCATAGATAATATCTTGTCCAAAGATTCCCCTTGTGCTCAATCCCTTGTAGGGGTGGAATCTTGCAAGTGCATAGACCAAATAGGAAGTCATTGTGAAGGTCCTCATTTGCAACACATTGGACAACTGCTCGTGAATTACTCCACTTATGACCCCTACCCAATGGTAGTTAATATTCTCTTGTTCCATCCTCACAATCACATGGTACATCCAATTCTCAAACATGCGAGCATTTCTCAATCCAACCACCTTGCTGAGAAGAGTGATGGCATCATAGTACTCCTTCTTGAACTTTATCCTGAATAGTTGATTGGGAAATTTGGAATAGTGAGACTTGGGCTTCTCCAGCCAAGAATTGATAAACTGTTGTGACTTCACAGTCTGCTCGTCATAGAACTCCTGGGCTGCCTTCATACTGAATCCTACCACATGAGACCTATCTGGCATATTAAATGTTTGGGAAATGGAAACAGGGTTGAGGTTTGCTACCACTCTCCCTTGAGGACCAATTATTCTCTGTGTGTCCTGATCATAGTGTCTGGCACATTCAAGAACCAGCTCATAACACTGCACTGTGGAAGGGAAACCAACAACATGGGACAAGCTTGATTCGTTCATTCTTCTAGTCACCAAGGGAAGATCCTCGGCTGCCATTCTTTCTTTAAATTCTTCATAATGCCAGAGGCCAACATTTGTATCAGTCACTTCTGACCAGACATAAGTGATTTTACTCTCAAGGATCTTGCGCTTAATATCCAGCTTGATCTTCTCGGCATCAGACATTGAAGATCCAGCCGCTGCCTTGCTAGATTCAGCTTGCGTCCAACATGGAAATCATAATAAAAACCACATGAAAGAGAATGCTAACCCATAAGAACATTGTTAGAATAAGCCTCATACAGTCCAGGTGTTATTAAAACTAATATGAGATGATCACAACAAATTTCAGGTTTCAAGACTATCTGCAAAATCTGAGCCAGAGAGGAATTTTGGGAAATTCTAGACCAATCAGATTCTAGCGGAATAACCAGGAAACACCTACTTAACCATTAAACCTGATCATGATCAATCAATAAACCACACAAGAAATCCAAATATGACACGAAATAATCATTAAATGTATCACAAATCATAAACAAATCCAATTATCTCACGTTCCTTTATATTTCATCAGATTTTGGGAAAATCCGTGAGGGACGGATTCCCGCAAAGAACGAGCCAGATAGGAGACTTCGGAAAATTAGAGAGACGTTGGACTTCAGAGAAATCCGGACTCGACGGAAATCTGCGGATGAGGGAAAACTCTAAACCAATTGGTGCAAAAGCATGTACTTTGGCCAAACAAGTTTCATTCGGAATGAGGTCACACCGAGTGGGGCATGTCTTGCCAACCGGCGATGAGGATATGCATGTCGATGAGAGACTTTCTTTTCGGGGTAAGGTTACGGTGAATCCTTTTTGTCTCACTAACTTTCGGGGTCCAAGCAAACACTTTGGCCAGACTAAATTTTTTCGATATGAGATCTCAGCAAAGTAAATGGATGTTTTGGCGATAGGTTTTGAATTCAGCTAGAGGTCACGCCGACTGCATAATGTTTCACTAACATGGAGTCTCATCGGGATAACCTTTGGCTGACAACATGTGATCTCCCTGAAAGAATATCTGAGCTCGCCAAGAAAGGAAGGCTCCGTCATGAAGTCTCGGCGACCGTTGGTAGTCTCAGCGAAAGCGAAGGTCTCGGCAAGAGTTGTGTATCGGCAAGGGTTTCCCCGATTGAAATGAAGGGAGCTCGATGAGAGCGAAATGCGCTCGGTGAAAGGTCTCGCCAAAGGATGGAGGTCTCATCGAAAGTAAAGAATATCGGTATGACCAAAGGGTAGTCAGGGTAGGGTCCTGGCGAACGACTCCGGTCCTGCCGATAGAACACAAAAGACTTCATCGGTGTAAGAAATGATATTGTCATGGTGATCAAATATGATCTTAGGAGGGTTTCTCGGTGAGATACAGAGTGACCGATATGACTTTTCCCCGACTTTGAAGGGTCACAGCGAAGAAAATTTGGAAGGGACAGATTATCCTGAAGGGACGAAAAAATCCTGGACTGTGATGCAAAGTCATGATTTTACCCAAACACCAAATCAATCATGAATTTCAACAAATTAAACTTAGGGTAAGTCAGGTACAGACCTTTCAAAAGATTTTCTTTATATTCTAGGCCTATTTGAGGGAAAACTAAAGACGAATGGTGATGCCCTAGGTTTCACACCCTATACATCTGCCATTGGTGCACATGCAAGCTCAAAATTCAGTCGTCCCAACTGCTAAGTCCTTACTAGGGTTTACTAATTATTCTCAGGCAAGATTCATCAAAATGTAGATAGACAAATGAGCTCGAAACTCACCTAGGAGATCACAAATAACATAATGCTGAACAACCCTAGCATGAAATGATCAAATACATAGGAATTCAAATTCCCCAAGCTCTCATAACATCAACGTGCTATCCACAATCATTCACCAAAAGTAGGGTAATCAAACACATACCATTATAAATCCGAAATCGATCCCAAAATCAACAAATGTGAAGAGAATGGTGTCCACAAAGAACAGGGGCAAGGATGTGCAAGAAATCACCACTAAATCAATCAATTTGAGCCCAAACGCCCCAAAATTCAAACAACCACTTGCAAGAAAGCACCTCCCAGCTCAAACGATGGCAAATAGTAAGCATGGTGGCATAAAATACCTCAAAAATCAAGTTAAATACATCCTTCAAAGCACACGCAAAGTCATTAATGCAATCGATAAGACAGTCAGAAAACCCGGGAATCTGACGACAGGGCAGAATCTGGGAAAATCTGGCCCACGCAGAAATCCGTGAATACCGAAAATCCCCAAACAATAGGGTCCAGCCGGAGTCCAAGTAGGATCCGGGAAAATCCGACCAGGGTGGAAAATCCTAAATCCGGGTAAAAACCCGAAATTAATCTAGAACTTAGGATTTTCAATGAATAACCTGGGGAAACACTTAGGTAGTCAAAATAATCATTTAAGCACATGCCTAAATAAGATAAAACCTCAAAATGAAAGGGCCAAAACACCAAAACAAAAATGGAAAGAGGGTCCCTACTTTCAGTGGGGCGTGTGGGCGAAAACTGCACAACAGGTTCCTCCCTCCTTGTGATGAAAAATTGCGCGATGAAGATATGTGGAGGCATCCTCCACTACCGACACTGACTGTGGGGTCCGCCAAAAGTGTACACGGATGAATGAAACATGGCACGTGGATAGGGCCCGACTAAAAAGCGAAGGGAAGTAGCATTGAAGTGCCCACGATGAAGACACATGGAAGCATGGCGGGGGCCGGTAGGAGAGTGAAGGAAGAAATTTCTGTGAGGAGCATCTAGTGGACACATGGAAAAAGTGAATTAAGTTCTTCAAAAAGGGCTTGATGATGTTCAAATAGATGGGGCGAGGGCTAGTACTTAGCAAAAATAAAAACCACTCGGAGGGAGCTCGAGGAATTTTATGTCCACAGAAAGATAACATGAACAAATGGTGGATGAACAAAACCAAACCCTAAAAAATAGAGGATGAACAAGTTTTGTATGCACACTTGAATAAGCATCTGAAAATACCGATGTTTGGATACATTTTAAAATCCCCTTTCTCTCTATTGCACACAACACAAACTGGTTTGAAGCAAATGTGTGTCTTACTTCGTTGAAAGAGCATAGGTAATTTTTTTGACACACATTGAAAGGAGGGAAAACAACTTACCGCAAGATTTTGCACAAAATTTGTCTCTATGTCAACGATGTTGATGAGGAAAATGTACAGAGTTTGCATGAGTAATATTATGAAGGCCACACTGACAGATTCCAACCTATGTATAGATAACAAAAGAATTATTTCAGAGAAAAAATAAGTGAAAATTTGACCCGATCGTGTAGAGGTTGAGAAACCAGGGAAAATGGCTTACCTAAAGATTCTTGTGAAATGCTCTTTCAACTATTGTGAAGGAAGAAAATGTGTAGAGCTTGTATTGCGAAGAAGATATTTTGTAAACAACTCCCATTGACAGTAAATGGATATTTTTTAAGCTGACTCCCACCAACAGTAATTGTAGAAATAAGGGCGAAAAACTAACTACCGAAGTTAATGTATCATAGAAGGCGGAAAGAGTAAAATGATGAACGACTGGGATTCGTTAAATCATATCACATTGTAATTTGCACCGTTCAATGTCAAAAGGGGCTAGAAAAACTTAGCGTGGGGATGCCTTCGGCATAAAAAAATTATTGTCCAATTAGAATCACCAATATTGTCAATCACATCTTTTGATAGTTGGTTGGCTTCAACATTCCCTTCCCTGTAAATATGTGAGATTTTAAAATCTTCAAAGATTCATAACTCCTCCATAATTCGTGAGAGCTATTTGTCTAATTTCTATTTGAAATGTAGGAAAAGAGATCCTAATGTCTAAAGTGTCTAGAACAATAGGATCTAGGTGCCTTTTTCCCTAATTTCATTAGAAAAAGAGATCTCCAAAGGATAGGGTTGACTTTCAACCTTGAGGTTATTCAACCCTATTTGGGAAATCTGCTACTTTCTTATGAAAAAAATGAATTATTTGCAATATTGGGAGAGGATTTAAAGTGCATTAACAAAGTGGATTATATGACCTAACACTTGAAATGCAGAATGTAAGATGGGGTAAAATAGTTCTAGCCTAGATAAAGTGTCATCCACAACACTTCTAAGCTAAAAAAACTCATCCAAAAAAGATAATACAAGAAATTAAGGAATAGAAATGAAAGCACTCAAAATAAAGCACCTCCCATTGCAGTTGATTCCTTCTCTTGCCTCTCCTATTTCTCCTTTTGCAAACTTTGCCCTCAGATTTGTTGTTGAAGTTGTGCAATAACCTGCAAATAGTAAGTAGAAAGTTGGAGACAATATGGATGTTAAGAAAAAAATGGAGGAAGGTTTCTTTTATAGACAACCATTCAAACAGATGGATGAGATTAATCTTCTAGAAAGATTCCAAGATCAACAAATGAGAATTCATGAGAGGGAGGTTACGAAATGGACAATCAAGATCGAGCTTCTAGAAAGATACCAAGATCAACAGTGGGGGATTGATGCACCAAAAAGAGGTGGGCTATTGATTGCTATGGCGCTGATGGCTATGATAGAGATGACTATGACAAAGATTAATGAGCAAGTGGGGGAAAATGAATGAATTAAAAATTGAAAGATAATTAATTCATGAGACAAGAATATTTGACCAAGTGGATAATAAATAATTCATTCGAATTATTTATTTGAGAAAAGGAGGAAATGGACAAGTGGAAATTCAATTAAAATAATTTGTATAATGTTTTTAATTAAATGAGAGGAAATGTGAAAAAGAGATATTAAATAACTAAATTGATTTAATTACTTAATACAAGAGACACATGGACAATTAAATAATTATGAAAATTATTTAATAAATGGAAGGATTAAAAGAGGGACTGAATAGTTAAATAATTAATGATAATTATTTAGCCATAGACGAAATATGACAAGCAAATAATTAAATAAATAGTAATCTATTTAATTATTGAAGGGGGATATTAGCGACACAATTACTATATTTAATTGGTTAGGATAGAATAAAGATTAGAAAGTGAATTAATTAAATAAATAAAAATTATTTAATTAATAGAGGAATATGATCAGTTGGATAATTAAATAATTAAAATTATTTAATTATTGGAGGGTGGCGACCAAGAAAAATGATGCTCACAAACTTAGGACATTTTTCAGTGTCTACCTTTTGCCCCTCTTTGACATAGTGCAATTCATTGTGTTGTGTCAAAGAAATTCAGTCAAAGGATGCCCCAGTGAAGTCAGGGTACAGGTATACCCCCTTGGGAAAATTTTACAAATTTTCAAAAAGTTTCAAATTTTTTTTTGGAAAATTGTCTCGATAAGACAAGTTGATGTCTAGGAATCCAATGGTAAAGACATAATTGAATTTCGAGGTCAAAAAAGGGGTTGAATGTGAGTTCAAAGTCAACAAAATGATCTTCCAATAGACAAGGCAGGTCAAAACCCTAATTTTGGACCTATAAATAGAAGTTTTATTGAGAAAAAGGTTCATTTGTGCATTCTCAATTTAGAAATTCTTAGAGCTCAGAGTGATTTTCCAGCAAAGATGTCTCCTATTCCAGAGGCCACCCACTGCACATACCGCATCTAGAGGTACCGCCAACCTGAGGGAGTGCTTGACCCAGTACGTACTAGTAGCTCAACCTTTAAGTTTTTTGATTTGCATGCATTTAGGTAGGGAAAAGTTTTAGTAGACAATTATGTTGCAGAATTTTGTGATGTAATTGTGTGCATGTTCGACGCATTTGATAAGCGGTTTGCCACAATAATCTCGTCGTAACACAATTGCAGTAGGGTTAGGGAAGGGGAATTTGCATGGTGATGCACAAAAGGATGTGACGTAAGTGGATTTTCGAGCCACATATACAGATGGGAGTGACGCAAATGACTGGTTGTGATGCATGTGTAGTATAGAATGACACATGTGAGGGGCAAATGATGCATTTGATAAAACTGCGACGTAATTCCCTGGTTAAAAGTTTTCCCCATATTAGAAAATTTGAACTTGGTCAACTTAGGTTTGAAAGGTCAACTGAAGGTCTTGGATTGACATAATGGTTTGCTTGATTTTAGGAGGGTCTACCTATGATTTATACATGAGAGTTGGTACCAAATGTTTTCTAACTATGGGACCAGTTGGGCAAGGAGGAGAGACATGAATTACTGGACCTGGGTTTGTTCTACGTCACTTATATGCCTGTGATTAGGGTAAACAGGGGGATGTTGACAACATTGGCGAAGCAATGGCACTCCGAGATGAGCAACTTTCACTTGCCAATAGGGGAGGTGACTGTCACCCCGAAGGATGTTTACAGGATTCTGCAACTATCAATTCACAACAAGTGAGTACGCTATGACCCCGCTCAAGGACTGTAGGCATTATATGAGTACTATGAGTGTGATGACGATGCAGAGCTCAAGATCCAGGGTTACTAGATCCGATGGGAGACCTTTACAAAGACATATGATAGGTATGACTGCGTTATATGTGCATTCATAGTAGGAGTGATGATTCTTGACCGTAGGGGACATAATTTCTCAGTGGGATGGGGAGAGATGCTCAGATCAATGGTTCGTTTCAGGATAGTGTATGCTTGGGGGCCATGTCTATTGACCATGCTCTACTTTCAACTACATGATATCATGTACAGGGGAGGATAGAGTCTGAGTTGTGGGGTGACTTTACTGACAGTATGGGCCTGAGAGTAGATAGGAGTGTTTTGACCTCCAATGGTGTGACAACTAGTAGTGGTCACTCCATACTCATATTTATACCAGGAGGCCCTAACATAGACAGATGTTGGTGATGTGGGTTACTAGAGACATGGTTTAGATACATTGGTCATCTTCATTTGGAGGCCTTATAGGACTTGTGATCTATGGATTGAGGAGGATGATCAATTTCCATGTTGCCGACAACCTAGATATCTCATCAAGTGCACTATTCAAACCCAACATATCATTGAGATGTATCTCTCAGAGAGGGTCATATGACAGTTTGGAGAGAGGTAGGATTTTCCAATTGGAACAATAGAGTATGAACGGTCCTTGCGAGAGGTGCATCCCTAGGGACCTCAGATTGTGGTCACGACATCAGAGAAAGAGATCGATTCCTTACAGGCATTTGATTGGGAGTGGAGAGGAGGGGATGTTGATGCAGGGATGATGCCAGAGTATGATGCCTGGTGGTTGATTCATAGACCCATTCCACTTACAAATCCATAGTATACAATTCTAGTAGAGCACAAAGGTAGGGGATTGAGGGGTTAATGGGGAGACAAGGGTCAGAGGGGTGGAGGGAGAGGAGATGGTGGATGAGAGGATGGAGGAGGCTGGGGGGATGATGGAGGAGATGGGTGGGGAGGATGGGGAGGAGACCATCATAGGAGGAGGGATGGAGGATGAAAGGTGGCTAGATAGCTACCACCTATCAGAGAGGAGGAGGAGATGGAAGAGGATCAGCTAGAGCAGAGGGTGGCGATAGAGGTGGTAGGGTAGATGGAGAGTAGCATGCAAATATTCCATCACTAGAGGTGGCACAGCCAGAGGTGGAGGCTATGGAGGTTGAGGTAGGAGGAGGGGGAGGAAAGGATGAGAAGGCTGATGAGGAGGCAAGAGGAGATGAGGAGATGGATGAGGTAGATAGGATCCTTTGTGAGAGGATTATCATGGGGGTTAGGGTGGTGGGGCTAGAGGAGGATGTTGCAAGAGACGAGGGAAACACAAATCAAAGGATAGTTGCACTACATGCAGGTGTGCAGGATTTAGAGTCTGAGTTGAGGATGTTTACTATTGAGAGGGATGACCTTAAGGTTGAGAGGGATGCATTACAGGAAGAGAGGGACCTAGCAGTGATTAGCTATTAGCAAACATATTAGCGGGTGATCGATTTTACAGCTACCTATAGTGGATCTATTGTGGAGGTTGCGTGAGAGTATGCCCAAGCTAGCAGGGCCATCCGGTATTATAGAGATTTATATGAGTGGTACCTTTGGAGAGGAGGGAGCCCTCCTTTTCAGAGATTGACAGTAGCTCACGAGGCAGGTCATGCAGTAACCAAACACAGAGTAGGTATGAGGGGGAGAAATCAGATGCTAGATGGGCCACTCCATATGACAGGCCTCCTACCATAGAGCACAGGTCCAAGGATTCACTATGTAGGGAGGACAGGGATTCTCCAAGGACAAGAGAGTAGAGAAACTTAGGCTAGGGCCTCCTTTTTATCTATCGTGTTATATGGACACTGATGTTTTTATTATCAAGCCTATGAACTCCACTTTTATTGGACATGATGCATCATGACATTGTACCTATGACATCTTTTTTAGCGATATATATGATATGATTTTTGGAAAAATTTGTTATGTGATTATGCTTTTATGTTTATGATGATGACATGCTATGGATGATCATGTTGTGATTATGATGTTTATTGATCCATTCTATATGGTTATGTGATGGTTTAATATTCTTTATGATTATGCTTTGATGATTATGTTATGAATGTTTATGCATTTTATGATATGTATGGATGGTAAATGCAATATGGATGACCTAATTTCATAGATGTAATGTGATATGATTGTGTAATGCATTTATGATTTATAGATGTTTATATTACCATGATATGTATGAATGATGAATGCAATAGAAGTAACCTAATTTAATAAATGCAATGTGATATGCAAATGTATTGATGTGATGGAATGTTTATATAATTGAATGCAAAATGTGATGATTTAGAATGTCTAATATGGATGAAAAACATGATAATTGGAAATGCTTGTTGTGAATGCAAGATGTGATGTACGATGTGATATGCCATATTATTATTAATGTGATGTAATGCAATGTGATATGATGGATCATGATGTAAAATGCAATATGATATGGGATGCAATATGATATGGGGTGTAATGCTATGCAACATGATGGATGAAAAGTAACTATGATGCATTGTATAATGCGATGTCATGAATTGTGAGAATGAGATAAAATGTTAATTCTATATGGATGATCTCTATGTTTTTCTATTTTCTTATGCAAATATATGTGACTTAATATGATAATTCTATATATGATGTAAATAATAACATGATTATGTATGCAATAGGTTTTTGTGTGTCACTGGACTCTATCAAGATGCAAACAAAAGAAATGTTAGTGCGAAAGGTATGGAAGTTAGCAAGAAAAAAAAGGAGAGGAAGATGGAGATGGAAAGTTAGACGGGGGGTACAGGGGACCAAATTTCATGCTCTTTTATATTGATCATCATCGGGAATCAAAATTGTTGCAAATGGAGAAAAAACACCATGGTATGACATAGAAAAAGGTGTGCAAGGTGAACATTTATGAGAGACAAGCAGTGAAAGACAAAGTCAAAAGACAAGGAATGCCTTGACTCATACTAAGGACCCAATTATCTCAGTCTTTTTGCCAAGACAAACCACAAACAAGAAGAAAAGAAAAGAGGTCATGATCCATCATCATCCCTCTAAATCCCTTAATAGGAAATCCTCGAGGTAACTAGTAACATGACGTAGAACCAATCGAAAAGATAAGACAAATCCAGACCAACAAAGTGTTTTCCAATAGAGATAGTGTTTGCCAATGACATTGATAAGATTGTTTGAGTTGATTGATTAAGATGACCAAGATGGCCAAATTTTATTGATAGGTTTAAAGGGATTGGTTGATAAATTTGAAAAGGATTGATAATAGGTTGAAAAAGGTTGACCAATTCATTTAATTGATTGCACCTCATTTCAGGAAGGACACATCCTAATTAAGGCAAGATTGATTGATTTTGACAAAGATTGATTGCTAAGGTTGACAAGGTTGATTAATAATGATTACACCTAGTTTCAGGAAGGACACATCCTGATTAAGGCAAGATTAATTGACCAAGATGGAAAGATTAATTGATTGTTTAATAAAGATTGATTGATAAGGTTGAAAAGGTTGATTGATAATGACTATGCTTGGTTTTAGGAAGGACACATCTTGATTAATACAAGATTAATTGAACAAGATGATAAGATTGATTGATTGTTTGATAAAGGTTGATTGATATGACCAATCAATCTGATGACGCCTATTTTTAGGAAATAAATATCCTGTTGGAGGCAAGGAGCACATCTTATAAAGTTGACCGAGTGACCATTGTTGATAAAGCACCTAACTGCAAGAAAGACAAATCCTAATTAAGGTGAATGACCAGATTGACCAAAAATAAAGTCTAATCTTAGGAAGGACACATCTTGATAAAAGAAAAAGGATAGGACATTCCAATACAAGATCAATGGCCTGATTGATTGATTGACAATAATATAATTGATTGATTGAAGATGAAAGATTTTGTTGGTTATGTTTGTTTGTTGATTTCATGATTTGGTTTGAGTGATGATTGCTTGCAAACCAAGAACATGACCAAACTTGAAACACCCTAAAGGACTGACCTAGGTGGCCTCAGGGGTTCATCGATTGATTGCCTTCCCTATGTTATACACATAGAGACCTCGTAGTTCGACATGACTTGACTTTGTTTTATTGGACAAAGGATGAAGTCACGATTTTATCTGGAAAACCTAAAAGGACTGACCTAATGTCTCGGGGGCTCATTTAAGATGAGCCTTGCCTACATAGAAAATGTGCAGAGACAATGTAGTTCAACCATGGTAACACAACACTAACTTAGACTCAAACTCTATTTTTGGAGTTTTATAGTTTTCTTATGTTTTTGGATTTTGAAGGTTTTCTAATTTTTTTGGATTTTGATGTTTTATGATTTTTTTGGATTTTTGACGTTTTCTGATTTTTTTGGATTTTGATGTTTTAAAAGGCTAATACCATGTGCTATTTTCCCATGAAGATGTAAGTCAAGGAATAACCCCCAGTCAGGTGTAGGATCACTATATTAGTCTTGAGGGGTAGTTGTGAATGCAAAGAATCATCATGAAGGCAACGGATGCTAAATGTTGGTGGTTCTCAAGACATGGAAATGATGACACAACTTTATTATGAGTGAGTGAAATGTGCAAATGGATGAGTGGAAATGATGAAAGACTAGATGGAGTGACAATAGACTGAGGAGAATAGACTAACTACGCATGGTGCTTGTTTGCCCAGTTTTCACCATGGTACTTATCCAAAGCGCCATCGAAGTGGTTTTTAATTTTGGACAAATTATTTCTCTTTAATAATTTTTTGATTTTTTTGTTGTCATCAAGATGCCTATTTGCTAGGTTTTCATTAGGGTGACTTTTTATTTTAGCTTTCTACTCTGAGAATCAAGTGTAGTACTTGCGAAGGTGCATGCTATTGATAAGTTCAGAAAATGGTTCTCCTTCAGGAGTAGAAAGCTAATAAGCACCATATCCATATGATGTTGTGATGATATAAGGGCCCAACCAATTAGGTTCAAACATTTTGGGCTTCTCTCATTCTGCTTGATTCTTCATATTTTCTTTCAGGATTAAGTCACCAATATCAAAGCTTCTAGGCTAGACTTTCTTATTGTAACTACATCAAAGGTGATTCTGATATGCTTGCAAATGTGTCAAAGTGTTTTGTCTCTTTTCATCCAGTAATTCTAGCTCATGTAGATGAGATACATGATATTCTTCTTGATCAATCAAACCTTGCATAGAGACTCATAGGGATGGTAACTTGACTTCTATAGGAAGTATTGCTTTAGATCCGTAAATAAGGAATATGGTGTGGCTCCTGTAGGAGTGTAGACACTGGTACGGTAGGCCCATAAAGTAGGATTAAGTTGTAGGTTCCAGTCATAACGAGTGTCATTGACAATCTTCTTTAAGATTTTTAGGATGGTCTTGTTAGATGCCTCAGCTTGGCCATTACCTTGGGGGTAATACGAAGTAGCAAAGTGGTGTTGGATATGGAATTTTTTTCAAAGCTCATGGATATCTTGGTTCTTGAAATGGCAACCATTATTTGTAATGATGGACTGTGGGATATCATAACGACAAATGATATAATTCAAGATGAACTTAGATATTTGATTTCTAGTAATGTAAGTTAGTGGGATGGCTTTGATCCATTTTGTAAAGTACTCAGTAGTGACAAGGATAAACTTATGTCCATTAGCAGAGATGGGATGGATCTTTCCTACGAGGTCAATTCCCCATTGAAAAAATGGCCTTGGTGAAGTAAGCGGTTGTAGTTCCTAAGATGGTGCATGTATAAGATCTCCATGAATCTAACATTGGTGACATTTCTTCACAAAGTGATAGGCATCGCGTTCCATTGTAGCCCAATAATATCCTGTTCTCATGAGATTTTTATCCAAGGTTGGACCAACAAAGTGAGCTCCACATATACCATGATGTACCTCTTGTAAGGTTGTTTTTGCTTCATTTGAGTTGAGACATTGGAAGAGTGTACTATCTAGGATACATCAATAAAGGGTATCTATGATGATGGCGTATTTGGACACTTGTCAAATAAAGGTTTTGCGATGGTTGAGGGACCAGTTTGGAGGGATAATTTGGTCATGTAAGTAATTGTAAATGTCTTTGTAACAAGGATATTTAAGACTGACAAGCTCACACACAAGTTCAGTTTTGAGGACATCGAATGTATGGATCAACAATTGTTCTACCAAGAAATCATATTGCGATGCATTGTTGGAAATGTCCAAGAGAGATCCAATTGTAGCCATTGTGTCAGCTACTTTGTTCTAGATTCTCGGTATCTATTCAAAGGAAATATTATCAAAGTATAGTCTGAAGTTGTCTACCATGTGCTTGTAGGGCACCAGTTTCTCATCCTTGGTGTCATAATCATAATTAACTTGTTTAATCACTAATTGAGAATCACCATAGACTTGAAGTTCCTTATTTTTTCATTTTATTACCATTAAGAGTCTTCGCAATAATGCTTTGTATTCAACCATGTTATTTGTGCATGGAAATTCTATTCAAAATGACTTGGGAATGGAATCTCCTTGAGGTGTGATGAACAAAATACCAGCTCCTAAACCATGACTTGTGTAGGATCCATCAAAATACAGTTTCTATGTTGTTGGTGTTTCTATGACAAAGATTGATTCTTCTAGGAAATCATATATCAAAGGATGATCTGCCTTTACTGGCACATTTGCAAGTTGGTTAGCTTTATTGATTTTTGATCAAGGTACTCAATGTCATACCCACTTAGGATCATAACCCACTTAGCCAATCTTCATGTCAGAGTTGCTTTACTGAGAAGGTATTTCAGAGGGTTAATTTTGGCAATCAATTTTGTCTTGTGATTTAGCATGTAATGTCTCAATTTCTATGTTGTAAATGCCACTGCTAGACATACTCATTCAATAGGACTATAGTTCAACTCATATCTGACTAAGGTGTGAATGATATAATAAATTGCTTGTTCCTTGTCCTCATTGTCATTCTATGCTAGCAATGCCCCCAGTGTTGATGTAGTTTTTGTCACATATAGTATCAGATGTCTTCCATCAATCAGAGGCATGAGAACTAGTGGAGTCAATAGATAATGTTTGATCTGATCAAATGCTTCTTGACACTTTTATGTCTAGTTAAAGGGGATTCATTTCCTTAGAAAATGTTGAAATGGATGGATCTTGTCAGCTAGCTAAGTAATAAACCTATGGATTAATTGTATTCTTCCTTTTAATGTTCTCAATTGAATGATGTTGGTTGGTGGTGGCATGTCCAAGATAGCTTTGAATTTTGCAGGATCAACTTCTATTCCTCTATGAGAGACAATATATCCTAGGAGTTCTCCGGATTAGACCCCGAAACACACTTGTTTGGATTTGGCCTGAGTTGGTACTTTTCAAGTCGTGTGAAAATCTTGTCCAATACTACTAGGTGTCCATTTTTTTCTAGAGATTTAGAGACAAGGTCATCACATAGTCTTCCACAAGGATGTGCATATATTCATGAAAATAGTAGTCATGGCTCTCTAATAGGCAGCTCTAGCATTTTTAAGCCTAAATGGCAAGAAATTTCAATAGAAAGCTCCCCAAGTGCATGTGAAAGTTGTATTTGGTTTATCTTCAGTAGCAATTCTTATCTAATTATAACTCGAGAATCCATCCATAAGTGATAAAATTTTGTATCCAGTAGTAAGGTCTACTATGATGTCAATGTTTGGTAGAGGAAAATCATCTTTGGGACAAGCTTTGTTGAGATCTTTGAAATCTGTACATACTCTAATTTTACCATTTGTTTTGGTGATATGAACAAGGCTTGATATCCAATCTGTGTAATCGATCGAATGAATTAATCCAACATCTAGGAGCTTCTTCAATTCCACCTTGAAAAGGAGTGTATTTTCCTTAACTTCTGTTTATATGGCTTAGAATTCCATAACAGTCCAGAAAGTGATGCAGAAAAAGTTTGGGATCCATCTAGGCATATCAGCATATGACCATGCAAAATTGACTTGTCTTTCTGAAAATAACGCTATAAACTAAGGCTTTTCCTTGATGGTCAAAGATGCTGCCAATTGTATGATTTTGGAATTGTCTTGTGTACCAATGTTCACTTTTGTTTCTTTTATGAGCAACAACAATCTCTCTCGATCTATTGGGAGAAAGTCTAGTCCTCCATCCTCGGGAACCTTAGATAAGTTTTCACCTTTGGATACATCCTTTACCTTTACTTGTTCATGGTCAGTAGGCACCTTTCGGTTTTCACCTAAATACCTATTATTTATATTTATATTTTTTTCATTTTCACTTTTGCAACTAGAGGATAGGAAGGCCTCACAAAGTATTCTACATAATTAAGTTCTATGGAAAATCCAACCTTATGATCCCCACTCATTATTCCTTCACGAAGACCCAAGAACTCAACAATTGCTTCATCGCTCTCGAAAGTGTCCAAACTTGGTGGTCCTTGTTGATCCCAATCTATGAGTTGAGGATGGAAAAGGGGTAATCCATCATCAGTATTGTCAAGAGTCATAGTGTAGGAAGATAGGGTAAATACAAGTAGATTCATCAGGTTCCCAAGAGGCAAAACCAATGGTTTCCCAAAAGTGTTTGATCCACTCTTCTCTGTTCATAGGGGTTTTTGGATGGGGACTTGGAAGGCTTGGCAGGGAATTAACTATAAGCATTTGACTGATTCATTTTTCAAGAGGTTCATCAAATACTCCAAATTTTTTATCAAGGTCCATGAAAGTAGTGGAGGATAGGGAATAACATTCATATTCATTGGAATTAGTGTCATAATCCCAAGGGTCCTCGTATGTCTTGATCTCATCTGAAGCATTAGCAACCACACTCGAAGGTAACCCGATACCCCAAATAGTCACTTGTATTGGTAAAAATCCTATTCCTTGGTGTTTGATTAACTTAGGAGGTTGCAAGGGTTCCATCATTCCTTGTTTATTTAGGCCAAGGCCATTGTGTCCGTATCCATGTCATTTCATTATTTGGAACCCTTTTGGATATTGCTCAATTGGCAATTTCTTAGGTTCAATATCCTTCTCTTCTTTGTACAACCATGTGAGAATGTGGTCATCTATTAATTCTTTGGAAAGTTCCACCCATCTAGTGAAGGTGGTAGGGGGATTATGGATGATGAATATAGGCTACAAGAGATGTGGTTTTCCATATGACTTCAGTGATTTAGGTAATTTTCCAATGAAAAAGAGACTCTTCATGTTATATTCTTTGCATCCCCTATCCTAGATTTGGATTTTAGGTATTGAGGGTGTGGTGAATGGAGTGAATGATTTCACAAGAGTGGATGGATCAATGTAGTGAGATGGAATGGTGGATGAAGCAAAGGGTGAAACCTCTCGATTGATGGGCACTTGAAATTAAATAGTTCCTTTTAGGTTTGAACAATATTGAAAAGGATCAAGGTCACTTGGAATAGTGATTTCAATCCCATTGTGTGGGAATTTGAGGAATTGATGGTAGGTGGATGGAATAGCCCTCATGACATGAATCCATGGGCGACCAAGGAGAAGATTGTAATGCAAATACAGATCCAAGACATGAAATATTGTGTCATGTATTGTTGGGCCAACTCTCACAAGGAGTGAAATTATGCCTTTAGAAGAACGCTTAGCATCATCATAAGCTTTTATCACAATTTTCTTGGTTTGGTCGATAAAATTCTCAGAGTAATCAAATATTCAATCCTACTCCACCTTCTACTAAGACTCATTTGATCTTATGTTTAATAATTCATACTTCAAGATGTAGGGGGTTGTTATGATCATATTTTGGTGCGAAAAAGTATTGCTTAGAGAAGGTGACATGGTACGACATAGCTAGGTATCCAACCATGGCCTAAAATTCATTTACGTCTAGGTTAGTGGGTATAGACACTTCTTGCAATGCTTTATCAAGGATAGCCTTGTGTTGTGGGGATATGCAAAGGAGCTCCAAGATGGAAATTTGTGTGGGGGTTTTCCCCAATTGGTCCAGGAGATTATATTAACTTTTCGGTTGTGAATTAGAAGGAGGTCCTAGAATAGTTATCTTGGTTCGATGAGTAGTAACAAAACATTCTAAAATTGTCTTGTTTATGGTAATAGTGGCAATGCGATAATCAAAGTGTCTTACATTAACGATGATAGTTTTGCAATCATGTTTGACTGCGACATAATTGGCATTGTTGTTGTTCCCTGAACTGGAGGCTTTTACTTTATCATGGTCTTGCAAGGGAGTCTTGAACATGGTATGATCAATATTGGTTTTTCCTTGTGAGTCTCGTACTGATATGGTTTCATCTTCAATGAGGTCTTGAATAATGTTCTTGAGCATCCAACATCTAGCTATTTTGTGTCCCTTTCCATGGTGGTATTCACAGTATTCATCTTCTTTCCACCAATTGGGTTTGATCAATGAAGGTTGATAATTTTTGGTGTTTGTTAGTGTGATGACATTAGATTTCAAATCCATTTGAGTATTTATTCTGTAGACACTTAAAAATGACCTAGGCCTGCAAGCTTCATTTTTACCACTTTCGTCCTAGCATAATTATGACATTTAATTATGTCCTTGGTCCACATTCGACTATTGATTAAATAATTCATAATTATTTAATTAATTCATGTCCTTTTATTCTCCATGATTATTAAATAAATAAATTTTATTTATTTATTAAATACGTAATTAATTGTCTAAGTCTTCCCTTAATTAAATAAATTTCTTAATTTATTTAATTATCTTAATTCATTTATTCTTCCTGATTATTAAATAAATGAATTTCATTTATTTATTTAATATGTCATTAATTCTCATGATTAAATGAGTTTATTAATTTATTTAATCATTAATCATATCTTCTAAATTAAATAATTATCTTTAATTATTTAATTGCCAAATTTAACATTTCTCTCATTTTAAATAAATTATTTATTTAAAATGATATCACATTCTTAACTGACAGTCCATTTTGGTAAACAATCTGAAAATCGATTATTTATTATCTCACAAAATCCATATTTTGAGTTGATTTAATTCAAATTGGTAATATTCCTCCAAAAATCAAGTGATCAGGCAGATTCTTGATTATCCAAATCTGATCTGCAGTCCAACTCTTATCTTCTTGATTTTTGAAAATCTTTATTTTTGAATTAATTATCTCATTTATTCTCCACCGCCAATTTGATCTTCTTGGATGACATCTCGATCACTCGTTTAAGGATTTTTCCCTAACCCTAATTAGGGATTATCAGATTTAATCTCATCCTCTAATTTTAGGTCTCTACCGAAAGTCAATCTCGTCCGTCCATTCAAAATGGCATTTTCTATAAAATGCTATTTTTCTCTCATTTTTAGATTACACACTTAGATTTTATTTATTCTGGCGCATTCATATTATATTTATTTAGTATTTGAGAATTATTTTGTCATAGGCATAGGCATAGGCGTTTATTTTAAATCCTTCAAAACTTGCATAGGACAATGTCATAGACGAAATGCTCACACACTCAATCTAAGGGCATCAATCACATGCTGCAAGCTAGGAGGTGCTATGGAGGTAATCATGGAAGATTCAAAGAATAGGTATAATCGTTCTTGCATTTAATTTCCTTTGTGCTTCATAGTTCTTTGGGTTTCTTTGTCTTTGTTGATTTGCTAACATCTAACATATCTAAAATTTAACCCTTAGATACATTGGTGAACCCGATTCTGTATTTTTATTATTATTATTTCCGTACATTTTTTTTTGGTCTCTGTCATTTTTTGCAGGTATAGGTACGGAGTGACACATATCCCTTTTATTGTGACGCATCTGCTGCGTCACGACGCATTGGAAGACTCAAACACTGCAAGCACTCTGATGTGCCGCAATCGAAGTCTGGAAAGCCGCATCTGAACTCCCGAGCTGCATTTGAAATACAGAGCGATGCATTCGCTCTGTTGTGACGCTTTTTTTTGGTAACATTTTTCTTATTTTTGGCATTCAGGTTTTTCTGATTTTCTACTCTCTTTTTTGTTTATTTTCTGGTTTTTCTTTTGCATGTTGGTTTTCTTCTGCATTCTGTCTAGCATAAGTTTTTGGTGAGCTAATCTTAGTTTGCAGCTATGGCGATTACCTTCATGGGTCCAAGGCTGGTGGTTAAAACTCCTAATTTGTGGTCTTGCAAGTTCGAATGTTGAAGAATCACTACAAAACATTGTGCCCGTCTTTTTCTTAGATTAGTACACATTTCCTTTTAATGCACTTAAAACGAACTTGTGTTTATACTTTGCATGATTGTGTTTGCAAAATGGTAGGTAAGTATGCTCTCACCTTGTGAAAACTCGGTGATCAGAACACCAGACCCATTTTTATATGTTATTACCCTCACGACTTAGTAATCGAAGTATCCTCTCCCCTTGTGCTTTCAGACGATCCTAGGTATAAGAGAAACAGTTACTAGCTCTAGAACTTGGGCCTATTTTGGTGGGAAAAAGTACTCACCCCAGGATGACTCAGACCAGTAGCACCCTGACACTGAGGGACTTCCATCTAGTATATAAAAGTAGATTCTTGGGAAAATCCCAAGAATCACACATGTGGTTCCAACGAGATGGATCCGAAAGGGGACTCTCACTGCATGGAACATTCCCTACGAACGAAATGATCATACTAAACACCTTTTGTTTTAGAGTCCATCCTTTTTTGTTCGTTGCTTGATATAGTGCAGGGTACAGTATCATGCCCGAAGACACTCACTACTAATCCCCTTGAGTAGAGATGGCAGTTCTTGGGAAGTCACTACCCAAGAATTCAAATTTGGTGTGCTCGAATGACGTTAATGAGCCATGGAGGGGAGCCAATGCCACCAAAATTATAAGCTATCCGCTCTCGAGAAGGAAAGGTGTTTATCACCAATCTGGGGTATATCAGTGGGCTATATCAAGTATACAAACCCTTGGCCTATTGGCCTTTTAGGATTGTACTTGTCTTATGTGTGCTTGCTTACATTCAAAACATTGTGCTTGTCAAGTGCTTGCTAGATTTCTCAAACATTGTTCACCACATTTACATTTCTGGACAAAACATTCACCATTAGACATATCAAATTTTCCCTCAATATGATAAGAAACTCAATTTTAACAAATTGTGTCGCATCTGTTGAACCGCATCTGAAACTACTAAGACGCAATCGCACTGCTAAACTGCATCTAACCTCTAAAACACTGCATATGTCTATGTCGCGACGCATTTGAACCTCACAGAGCTGTATCTTCCAAACTAAGTCACATTTGTCAGTCCCAGAGCCGCATTCGCTCAAACCAAACCGCATTTGAGACACTGTGATGCATTTGAGGCCTCAAACGACGCATTTTCCTATCACAAGTAAAAACCTCATACAAAGTCAAATCTAAAGCTAAACCTTGTCAATATTTGTCAAACACTGTTTCCAAAGGGATTCTGTCAAAAACCAACTTTGAAATTGCTCAAAAATTTTGACCATTAGTTTGCATTCTTTTTTTTTTTATTTTTTTTATTTTTTTAAACTGCAGGAATCGGGTAGCACGACCCCCTATAAACTGCAGTGCGCCTGGTAAACTTTTTAACGTGACCAGCGGCGCTGGCACGACACGCCCTCCAGTACCACGGGACGGGGGAGACTAGAACTCGTGACCAGCAGAGCCGCAACGGAATTACTTAGCCAACCGAGCTAGGGCCCCCGCCCACCATTAGTTTGCATTCTTGACCATAGGTTTCATCCTTCATTTTTTTTTTAGTTGCATACATTAGGCATTAACTTGTCCCTAGTTTTTAATTCTTGCATACTTTGGATTAGGAAAATCTCAACACAATTTGCAACATCATTGCTTTTGAAATTAGGTTATCTTAGACTTAATCACCATTCCCTTTTTTAGTCATTGTCCCTTTTGTGAGATTTTTCCAACTCAAAAGTCTAGTTAGGAAAACTCACTAGTCATTTTGACCTTGTCATCTTGTTATTTTCAACAAAGTCCTTTAGTAACCAAGATCGAAAACAAAGATTGAGCTTAAAAGTTCTTAGGTATCCTTTTCTCAAGTTGCATTCTAGCTTAGACATTGCATATTTTATTCCCAAAAATCCAAAAATATTATTCATCTTAGTCGTCATTTTGAACCTAGACCTTGCATAGTGTCATCGTTAGATTTAGTTATCATTTTCATTTGAGAAATCTCATTTTATGGTGGAAACTAGACTCCAAAAACAAAAAAGACAAATGGAAAACTTTGGACAAGACTCCACTTCCAATGTCAACAATCCCACGTATGACCCAAATTGGACTTTTGACGATCCATTTGCCAACACAAACAACCAACCTCTCACGATAATACCATCCTCATCAAACAGTCCCTTTGAACCATTCTTATGTAAGGATGTATACAGACAAATACTTGAGGAAAACCTAGCGGTAGCAACACAAGATCCAGAGGCCTCTCAATTCATGGAACAAATGGTCCTATATGAAAGAGACAGATATTTGGCCATACTCTTAAGTCAAGGAGCTATGTTACCCCACAGATTCGACATTAACATGTGGAGATCAACATCTCCAGACCCTAATGTCAACAACATGCATAACATGTCAAATAGTGGTCAACCTCCAAACACTACGAGCAATAATTTCTTTGACACCACAACGACGATGCATGCTACCTCCAACGCAATAAACGCTACATCCATTAGAGGATCGCAATCTGTCACAGTGCCCACAATATCCACAACACTGTCACAATTGGCTGGAACCACCTTTGGCTCCTCATAAATGTGGGAAAGTTATTCCAATCCTCTCTTTACCACTATGGTAAATGCCACGGGGGCATCATCAAGTCACAAAAATCCTCTATTGACAACTACGTCTAGTACCATGAGTACACCTTCGTCATACCCTCTCATTGGTAACTCATAAAATCCTTTGGGGGGAGGTAAAACACGTATCTTTATATAAGGACAACAACAAAATGTTAACACGTCAACACTGTCCAATACCATCAAATCTCAAGGACAAAATACGACCATTCCCCTTGTCCAAACTCAACAATTTGGACAAGGTAGTCAAAACACACAACCCATGGCATCATTCACACATCACAATGTTCATGGTCACCATATTCCCAAAATATCGACACAAATGGCTCGGGGACACATCCCAACATACTCATCCCACATTCATACTCACCAACATACCCCCAATCCAAACTTTCAATACCAAAAACACGCCAATCCGAACACATCATACATGTCACAACAATCCATACCTCCACAATACACCAATATCCGCGCGCAACAAATGGGGACATATGGCGTATCAATCAGTCCAACGTATGGGACTACAAATGACCCTGTTATAGATTCCTTACAAGTCAAACTGATGGGTCTAGAGAAAACTATCCAAAACATACAAATATCAAGCAAGAAATCAGAAGTGTCATATGATCTAAATGTATACCCGTTTGACATGAGCTTATACATTCCACCATTTCCTCTGGGTTATGTGTCACCCAATTTTACAAAATACAGAGGCAAAACAAACCCCATCGAACATGTTCGCGAATTTGCAACCAATTGTATGGACGTCGCCTATGAACAAACATACTTGATGAGACTTTACTCTAAAAATCTTGTGGGTCCTGCCCTTGAATTTTTTTCCACTCAAAAGGATATCCAAACATGGGATGAGCTTAAACAAAAATTCATAAAGAATTAGGCATACAACATTGACACGAAAACCTCTATTACTAGCTTGTGCACGCAAGAGGATGCCGGTGAGACATTCATCCCATTCTTTCAAAAATGGAGAAGTCTAGCTAGTCGGTGTCACATTGACATACCCGAAAGGGAAAAGGTGGACATGTTCATTCAAACACTTATGGGTCCCCTAAAATATGCATTGCAAGTGCATTGCTGCACAACCTTCATAGACCTAGTCGAAAAAGGGGTCCAGATTGAGAAAGCCCTTATCACAAAGGGAGAGCTAAGATACGGTCCCAAAAACACAAATGCAAATCCTCCCGCTGACAAGAATAAATATTGGGTCAAAAATAAAATTGTTACAAATGACAGTGTTGTTGACACCAAGGCTGCAAACACTATGGGTCCTGTACTGGCTCTAAAAGGGGTTCAACTGCAAAAGAAACCAACAACGATATTGAAACCCCCTACCAATGTCCCTTCAAACACCCAAAGTGGCCAAAATAATCAAGGACAATATCGTCATACGAGAAAACTCCCCAGGGGTCGTACATACACTCCTTTGGGCGAACCCATTGAGGAAGTGCTCTAGAAATGTCTTCAGAACGGTGTCATCACACTTCAAGAACCAAAACCATATGACCCAGGGAAATTCAAACCAACATGGTGGGATGATAATGCATTTTGTGAATATCATCAAGCAAAAGGACATAAAACCTCTACCTATCGACAACTAAAAAACCTAGTACAAGATCTTATTGAAAGTCGTATCATTGAGGTAGGTGGATCACAATTTGCCTCCAATTCAAATCATACCATCCATAAGAACCCACTGCAAGACCATGGTTCTAATAATGCTTCCACATCAGGTCCATAGATAAACAATAATCATGCTAACTTTGCTCGTGCCAAGTATGACTATTCTGGTGGACCAATTATAAATAATGTCTAAACTAACGACGAATACATCAATAACATTACGGTCAAGAGAGCACCTCAATGCAATGCTACTACTTGAAGTGGAAAGGTCACCATAGCTGGTCTGCTTCCCGCTAGGCAACCCAAGATCACCATACCTGGACCATCTCCTAAACAGTCAAAACCTGTCTCGACCACAAAACAGTGGCAACCAAAGAGTCAGTTCAACCTTATCGACTAGCTTGGCAAAAATCTCGCGCAAATTTCTATACTTGAGTTGCTTCGCATCTCTCCCACACATAAGGCTATACTGGATAAAATCCTACAAGATTCGTCAGTCCCCAAGGACATTGATGTCAATCAGTTTGAAACCATGGTGGGATACCTCACTACGCCTCACCACGTCACCTTTTCTGATCAAGACTACTCGTCACCTAAGACCAACCACAACGATGCATTGCACATTGAAACTTTCATCCATAAGCACAAGGTCAGAAGAGTTTTAGTAGATGGTGGAGCAAGATTGAATATATGCTCCTTGAAACTGGTTAAGGCTCTAGGATTTTCTGATGCATGTGTAGACCCTACAAAGAGTATAGTGATCAAAGCATATGATGACGAAGAACGCTCTTCACGAGGCGTTATTTCTCTTCCTATGAGAGTGGGACCAGTCATTATGGATACAACCTGTCAAGTCCTGGATCTAGAATTACCTTACAACATCTTGCTCGGTCGCCCATGGATTCAAGCCTTAAAATTCATTCCATCCACATATCACCAATGCTTAAGATTCCCATTTGATAGTACAAAAATCACTATATATGGCGACCTCGACCCTTTTCAATACTGTACCAACCTAAGGGGTATTTCTGAAAACTGAGTGCCTATCAATCGAGAGGCTTCTGGCCCCTCATCTTCCAAATACATTGATCCATCCACACTCGCATCATCTTCCACATCCACTTCATCCACGTCTTTAGCCACACCACCATCTTCCGTAAACCCTAAGGCTAAATCCACTGTCAAGATCCAGGACCTCGGTTGTGGAGAATTCAAACTACATATGGCATATAGCATCACAACAATACCCAAGTCTCTGAAGGTCTTTGGTCAGCCATGTTTTAGAATCAAACCCAAATAAATTTTCAAAGTTCCACCAAAAATAATTTGCATCAAATGGGGAGACATGAGTAACGAGGACCTTGCTGATATCACAAGATGGATCTATAAAGATATGGTCAAACTACCCCCATTACCAGTTAAGAAATATGGCAAGGGATATGACATAATGAAAGCTAAGGGCTACGATGGCACTAGTGGCCTAGGCATAAATAAAACTAGACGAAGAGAGCCCATAGAACCTTTCAAAATACCAAAGTATCTTGGATTAGGGTTTGGATTGCCCGACAATGATGATCGACGTACCATTGGAATTTTGAGTGAGCGAGTACATGCTTTGGAAAGTGTCGAGACCGCTAAGGAAACCCTCATCGAAACTGACTCCCAAGAGTGGGAATTTGGCTCAGAACGATCCTTAAGTAACTATTGCCTCGATGATTTGTTTGTCGAAATGGGGGAAATGACCTCTAAACAAAGATTTTGGCAAACATTTAAAATTGATCAGGCACCAAATAGTCAAAGCCCCATTACTAGTCCCCCTGACATACAAGACCCACCATTTGAATCCCTTCAGTCCAATCCATCTAAAGTACTAGACGACACTGACAACCATGACCCTACGTCCTTCACCTCTTATTTTGACAATGAATATGAGACTAGTGAAGGGGAATATTGGATAGAGTCCAATGTGGAGTTGGATGATGATAATCTCATCTACAATATCACTGAATCCATTTGCATGCTTTCTGCATCCTCCCCTCAATTCACCAACACTGACGATGGCATTTCCTTAGTTTATCCTCAACTAGTCGATTGGGACCAACAAGGCTCGCTAGTCCTAGACACATTTCAGAATGATGAGGCAATTGCAGAGTTTATGGGATTACGTGAGGGCATACCTAGTGGTGATCACAAGTCAAGATTTTCCATCGATCTAGATTGTGTGGCTTACTTCTGCAAGACTACTCTGTCCTCCAGTCTCAAAATTAAAAATAAAAATAAAATAAAAAATGAAACATCTTTAGGTGAAAACCAAAAGGCACCTTCTGACAACAAAAAAGTAAAAACAAAGGACGTATTTGTGGGTGAAAACTCTCTGAGGCGCCCAAAGATGGAGGACTAGAATTTCTTCCCGTACAATAAGAGAAATCAGCTATGCTTATAGAAGACACCATAGAAGACAACATATCAACTGCAGAAGATCCCAAAATGGTCCTCTTTGCTACATCACTGACTGAGGAAGAGAAACTAAAATTTCATAAATTCTTTGCAGAACGTAAAATCAACTTCACATGGTCCTATGCTGACATGCCAAGATTAGACCCAGAACTGGTTCTACACCATTTGCCACTATTGCCTAATGCCAAACTAGTTAAACAAAAGTTACGCAAAATGCATCCTCAGGTCGCTCTATTGGTCAAGGCTGAGTTGAAGAAAATTCTAGACGCTGGATTCATATGGTCTATTGATTATGCTGAATGGATATCTAACCTAGTGCCAGTAACAAAGCTAAATGGGATGATCTGTGTCTGTATAGATTTTAGAGACCTAAATAAGGCATGCCCAAAAGATGACTTTCCTTTGCCGAATATTGATATCATAGTTGACCTCATAGCAAGATATGAGATGTTGTCCCTCATGGATGGTTTCTCCGGCTATAATCAGGTTTGCATTGCCCCAAAAGATAAGCACAAAATAGAATTTACTTGCCCTTGGGGTACATACTGTTGGAATGTCATGCCATTCGGTCTCAAAAATGCAGGTGCCACATATCAGAGGGCTATGACCACAATCTTTCATGACATGATGCATAAAATAATGGAAGATTATGTAGATGACCTATTGGCTAAATTAGTAACAAGGAAAGATCATCTGAAGGTGTTACACACAATTTTCAAGAGACTAGAAGAATACAAAGTCCGGCTAAATCCTAAGAAATATTTCTTCGGTGTAACATCAGGTAAACTCTTGGGATACATAGTTTCTCGAAGATGCATTGAGGTTGATCAAACAAAAGTAAAATCCATCATAGACATGCCTCTGCACAGAGGAATTAGTGAACTCAAAACCTTACAAGGCAGGGTACAATCTATTCGGCGCTTCATAGCACAATTGGCTGACAAGTGTCACCCATTCCAATATCTGTTGCGCAAAGGTATCCCCTTTGTGTGGATAGATAAATGCCAAGAAGCCTTTCAGAAAATAAAAGAGTACCTATTTTCACCACCAGTCCTCATGCCTCCCATTCATGGAAAACCATTGATCCTATACATCTCTACCACTAATTCAGCATTGGGGGCATTACTAGCGCAAAATGACCAAGAAGAAAAAGAAAGAGCTATTTATTACATCAGTTAGACATTGGTTGGGTATGAACTAAACTACACATCAATTGAATGAGCTTGTCTAGTCATGGTCTTTGCAGCGCAAAAGCTAAGACATTATATGTTAAGCCACCAAACACAACTGGTAGCAAAGATTGACCCCCTCAAATATTTGTTAAGTCGGGCAGCATTAACAGGACGTCTGGAAAAATGGGTCATGATTCTGAGCGAATATGACATTCAATATGTAGAAAGAAAGGAAATAAAAGGACAAGTCATAGCGGATCAGTTGGGAGATACACCTTTACAAAGTGATCACCCGTTAGTGGCATATTTTCCAGATGAGTCGATATTCCATACGAAACCTACGTCACCTTGGCGACTCTACTTTGATGAATCACACACAAATCATGGCTCGGGGGTAGGGATCCTGTTCATCACCCCTCAAGGAGACTCCATCCCTAAGTCTTTCTACATAGCTTTCCCATGCACAAACAATGTGGCGGAATACGAGGCACTAGTTACAAGACTTAGAATGGCAATAAAATGGAAAATCAGAGCACTACATGTCTATGGGGATTCTCAGGTCATCATCAACCAGGTTAATGATGAATATGACACAAAAGATGAGAAGCTGATGCCCTACAAATGGATGGTTGACAGTTTCCAAACATACTTTCATATGGTAACTTTTGAACAAGTTCCGAGAGCACAGAACAAAGCAGTAGATGCAATGGCTACAATAGGCTCTCTCCTCGACATTCCAAGCAATATGCCTCAGCTAGAATTCCTAATAGAACACTTGTTGGTCCCTACCTATGACATTCTAGAGTTAGAGATGGTATGTGAACTTGTTGGTCCTGACTCTCCCTAGTACCAAGATATTTATGACTACCTTAAGTCTCAAATCATTCCACCCAACCTTTCCAATAACCAGAGGAATTCCTTCATCCGAAAAGCCACAAGATATGCCATCGTCAGTGACACCCTTTACCTCCATAGCTTTGACGACACCCTCCTTAGATGTCTTGACACCAACGAAGCACGTACAACCTTATGCGAAGTACATGACGGTATATACGAGTCTCATTCGAGTGGTCCTACTCTAGCCAAGAAAGTAACAAGACTTGGGTATTATTGGCTGACCATTGAAAAGGATGCAATAGAATATGTTAGGACTTGTCACCAATGCTAGATTCACAGTGATTTGATCCACACTCCAGCAAAGGAACTTTGGCTGATCACTTCTCTATGGCCATTTGCTCAGTGGGGACTCGACCTCGTGGGTAAGATCCATTTGACCTCATCCAATGGCCACAAATTCATCATCACCGCCACTGAGTATTTTATGAAGTGGATCGAAGCCATCCCTCTGACATACATAACTGACAAGCAAATATACAAGTTCATTCTTAACTACATCATTTGTCAGTATGGTCTTCTGCAATCCATCATCACTAACAATGGAAGTCCATTCAAAAATCAAGACGTTTGTGAGTTATGTGAGCGATTTCATATCCAACACCATTTTTCATCTTCGTATTACCTGCAAGGAAATGGTCAAGCTGAGGTGTCAAATAAAACCATTGTTAAAATCCTCAAAAAGACTGTCAATGATGCTGGTCGTGACTGACACATACAAATCAACCCTGCTCTGTGGGATTACCGTACGAGCATTCGTACACCTATAGGAGCCACTCCTTTCACCCTGGTCTTTGGAGCTAAGGCTATCTTTCCCATTGAGGTTGAAATTCATTCGTTACGAGTCTCCCTAAAGGGTTTAACTGATGAGGAGTATAGAAAATCACACCTGCACGAGCTAGAGATGCTAGAGGAAAGAAGGAAAAATTCCCTGAACCATCTACAAGCGTATCATAACTGTCTTTGTCACAGTTACAACAAGAAGGTTATGGTTAGGAAGTTTGACATTGGCGACTTAGTCCTCATGCAGAACTCTAAGAACCAGGCTAACAGAGAAAAGTCAGGAAAGTTTGAACTGAACTAGTTGGGTCCTTATGTCATTGTATCTTCTTTTGGTTTCAGAGCCTATTAGTTGGTGAACCCAGATGGAGAACAACTGACAGAGCCTATCAATAGTTTACATCTCTGAAAGTTCTACGCATAGTATTAGGAGATCGAGCTAAAAACTATAAAATAAAAAAATATTGAAAAATGGTAAAAAAATTGTTGCCTTGATGAAAACTTGGAAAACAAGCATCTTGGAAGCACCAAAAATATGGAAAAATGAAAAACATAGTAAAGAAAAATAATTCGTCCAACAGTGAAAACCTGGCAAACAGGCGCTTTGGATAAGTACCATGGTGAAAACTTGGCAAACAGGCGCCATGTGTAATCAATCATTGCTCTGCCCTCTACTGTTACTTTGTCTTCCATGGCCTAGGATGAAACACATTTTTTCATCACCACCACATCATACCCCTCTTTTCATGGTTGATAAATGGTTGACATCAAGTCCTCTATACTATCTATTTGGTACCCCGGGCACATCCCTTTCACATCCTTTAAAATTGGCTAAGTCTTGGACCTGACTAGGGGAAAAAAATTTATCATGTAACTACAGTGGATGTCACGCATGGTTTCGGAAGTTGCTAAAAAGTCCTGAAAAAATACCAAAAAATCACAAAAAGTCCTAAAAAAAGACCAAAAACATGGCAAAAAGTCCTAAAAAAACACCAAAAAACATCGCAAAATGTCCTGAAGAAAGACCTAAAAAAAGAAAAGTGTCCTAAAGAAACCCCAACACAGTCAAAATATCTAAAAAAAAAAAAACAAAAACAGAATCATTCCTTGTCAATTCAATCAATCAGTCTTTGTCATTTGTCTGAACTCCGTTGTCTCTGCGCATTTGCTATGTAGGAAAGATTCATAATTGAGTCCTCAAGACATTAGGTCAGTCCTTTTAGGTTTTTTCAAAATAAAATCATGGCACAATCTTTGGTCGTCAAGACAAAGTCATTGGTCGTGTTGAACTACAAGGTCTCTGAGTGTATGACGTAGGCAAGGCTATCTGTTGATGAGCCCTTGAGGCCACACTAGGTCAATCTATTAGGGTCCATGGCATTACACTGACACACATGTCAAAAGTCTTCAAATCAAGAAAAATCATTCACAAATGGATAAACTCCTAAAATGAATTATGGCAATCATTTATTTCAATATGACAATCTCATCAGCACGACAATCATATCATCATGACAATATCAACATATAATCAACACAAGTCAAACTCAGCCGAACTTCGATCAAACTTGGTCAAAAGAAGTTACATTATTATAACCTATCAAATCGTCAACTCTTGGCCATCTTGTAGATGTGTCCTTCTATAGAATAGCCTCTGTCATTCATGCCTTAGGATGTGTCCTTCCTAGGCATCGTCACTGTCATTCGACATTTTGAGGGATCCTCTTGACATCTAAGGATAACTCCTCTTGACATCAGTATTCTTCAGATGTGTCCTTCTGAAGAACAAACTCTGTCATTTATGCCTTAGGATGTGTCCTTCCTAGGCATCATCATCATTTCAAGGGATCCCTCATGACATTTAGGGATCAATCTTCTCGACATCAACATTATTCAGGATGTGTCCTTCCTAAATTTGGCAATCTTCGACATTCGTCATCTTGGCATCATAAAAACTCTAACACCCCGGCATCTCATCGTCATCAAACTTGACATCTTGACATCAAAACAATGGATATCCAGATGCACTTGGAAAACACTTGGCACTTTTCTTTTGGCTTTTTATCATGTTATTAGTTCTTCAACAAGATTTAGAGAAGCAGTGACGTATCATGATAAGGGCTTTATTTTATATTTTGGCAATCATGCCGCTAGTTTCTCAAGGATGTCCTGGAAACAGGATTTAGAGAAGAAACGATTCTTCATGAATTGTCCTTCTTGTCTTTTTCTGCTTGTGGTTGATTATGACAAAAAGACTGGGGCAATCACGCTCTTAGTTTGAGTCATAATCATCCTTGTCTATGACTGCTTGTCTTATGTGATGGTATGACCTTGCACACCTTGATCTATGTCATATCATGGTGTTTTTTGGTCATTACAATAGTCTTCCCAATTATGATTAAGAGCAATAAATATTAAAGTCCTATGGTAAAGTTTTGAAGGATTTTGGTCTAGGAACTAACATGCATCTCCTTCGGTCTGGTCATCTTCTCTCATCCATCTTACGATGATATCATGTGACATACAAATACATAAGTGCATACATGATCATATAAAACATTACATTAGGTCCATATATACATCATCCAGAGCATTAAATCATACACAGTTCATTGCATATTGCATTCACATTATCATAAACGTGATATCCATTCAAATAAATACGTTATGTATATCATTATCACCATCATCACAAAATCAACATAATAGATAAATAATAATTGCATCATCAGAGCATCATCTCATAAGTAAGCATCATAGAACATACATAATACCATCATCCATCATAAATCAACATCATACATAAGGCATCACATCACATATATCATAATGCATAAATCAAATAACATCGCATAACATACATGTAGGTTGCATCAAAACTACATCATCATATAATATCATCTAAAAAATATACAATGTCACAAGATAGAGTCAACAGATATCCCAAAAATGGAGCTCGCAGGCTGAATGGTCTATACATAATGTGTCACAACAAAAAAACAAATATAGCAAACATGCCCCTAGGATAGGCTCTCATCATCCCCTCATGGTGAAGAGTGTGGCGGATGAGGATCTGTGATTGGCAATGAGATAATGGGAGGACCTATAGCAATCTCTGTCTATGCAACCAATGATGGCATCATCTCCACAGTAATAGACACTTGTGACGTCACTATAGCTTGACTCTGTGATGCTGACGGATCTGCCACTAGTGGTTGCCTTTGTACTGATCTCTGCCCTGAACTAGTCGACCCATGATTGTGGCTCGAATGATGACTCGAGGCATGCCTGTGTGAGTGGTGGGACCTGTGTCCTAAGGTGTGCCCTGAGGAGGTGGATCCTCCTACACTAGTATGGCTCCTACTGCCGCTCCCACTCCTGACCTCTGACCACGGCCTGTCCTCGTCTGTGAGCGTAACAGTGTAGTATTCCATCGCTCAGATGGCACTGCCTACTCATAGAGAGTCTTGTACTACCCATACCTCGTGCTCACCCTGGCAAGCTCATGAGCAATGTCCCCAGAAGGCCCTGTACATAATGTTGAAAACTCGACACACCACTGAGCTGAGTCTTGTTGATGGATCACTGTCTGATCTCGCTCTACCCGAGCCACCTCTAGCTCTGCCCGCAGTGCCTAGACCTCTACCACACTCTCATCCAATCTCCTCTGAAGGTCTGCCACCCTCTGGTCTGTCGTAGCATCATGGGCAGTGCCGAACTAGATGGTATCTCCTCATCTCCCTCCACCATCCTGAATCTAAGCAGTCTCTTGGCCTCGTCTATGGCGTCATCATCATCATCATCATCCTCTACAACATCCTATCTACCTACTCCCTCAACCAAAGGCACATCCACGTCTACATCCTCCTCTTGTTTGGCCTCCTCCTCCTGCCTCGGCTGCTCCTCCTCCTATCTCTCCTCCTCCTACCTCAGCTTCTCCTCCTCATGTCTCTCCTGCTCCTATCTCTCCTCCCCTGCCACATCCTCCTCCTGTCTCTCCTCCTCTCCCTCCTACCTCGGCTGCTCCTCCTCTCTCTCTCCCTCCTCGGTCACCTTTCGGATAGCATCTAGTGCTACTCTCACCACACGTGGGCACACCCTCCTGCCCTGTCTCTGACCATCTCTCCTCCGTCTTTGGCCATTTCCTCCATCATCCCCACCTCGGCCTCCGTCCTTGCCTCCATCTTTCCCTCCATCCCAACCTCCATCTCTCCCCGTGCCTCCATCCCTGCCTCCATCCCTCCCTCGGCCTCTGCCCCTATCATCGTCTCTGCCTCCTTGTCTGGCCCTCGGCACATGGGGTATGACTGACCTCCTATCCACAGGTGTTGGCCCATCGGGATCTGTCAGTGGCACTAGTCTATGTGCCTGCCACCATAGGTCATAATCCGCTATGGTCCCAGACTCTGCAATCCCACCTCTCCATCCCCACGGCTAGGCTCCTAGCCCATCGATTTGCTGCTCAGTGAATGCTACTGGAATCGTTGGCCCCCAAGCTACCTCTCTAGAGGACCGAGCATACTCGGCTGTCCCTGCAGGTACACCATGCTGCTCTCTGAAATGTCTTAGGACACGCTACGGCAGATACATCTCGATGATTAGCTGGCTCTACACTATCTTTCCAATCAAGTACCGATACTATCTGCATAGGTTGAGATGGTCCACCTCATCATCCCATTGCTGGCAGTCTCTATATAGCCTCCAAATAAATAACACCATCGTATCAATCTGATGCCGCCACCAACCTGTCTCACCCATCTATGTCTGCTATAGCGCACTGGCATAGTAGTACGCATAGGGCATCCCCTCGGCCAACTGTGGTCTCTGAATTGGTGGATGAAATATCGCTATGTGCTCCCAGGCCCAAATCATCATCAATGTGGTGCCACATGATATACTATTTTCCCTCCTGTAGAGGACCTCGTGCAGCTGGTGGTAGAGTGTTCCCAATAAACAAGGGCCCCAAGCATACACTATCCTGTCTCGTCTCATCCCAACTAAGATGTCTCCCCAGCTAATAGGGAACCCATGTCCGCGACGGTCAAGAATCAATATCCCACCAATAAGTGTTGCCAGGAATGCATCAAAATGAGCATAATGCTCTGCCATAAACTCCCTGCGGATCTCGTATCCCTGGATGTTGAGTCCTGTGCCCTCACCTCGATAGTATGTTGTGAAGGTCTGCTGGCCATGGCGAAGGTCATATATGATCTGCTCTCCTTGGATTGGCACGCGTAGAATGCGGTAAACATCCTAAAGGGTAATAGTTGCCTCACCCGTCGGCAGGTTAAAGGAACATGTCTCAGAATGCCATCGCTCACATAGTGCAGTCAGTAATCCCCTATTTTCTTGAATAGCGGGCATCTAGGCAACATAGAACAGACCTAGCCACATCAAGCATCGTCGCTTCTGCGGGGTCAGCTGATTAGCAAACCAGAAGGTCATCAGTTTTCTCTCTTGCATGTATATTGATGCAAGTTGTCTCTACACAAAGCCAAACAACGTGTGAGTACCTTCTAGACAACTGTTAGTATCATCAAAATCAACCCTAGTCAAAGCTAACATCAAATGTGTCGCGTTGACTGCAATTGCGTCACAAAACAACAAATGCGTTGTTTCGTACTTCAAATGCGTCACAATATGGCAATTGCATCATTCAATTTCTCAAATGCGTTGCATTAGAGCACTTGCATCACAATATGACACTTGCATCATTCTATTCAAATGTGTCGCTTACACACGCGATTGCGTCGCAAAATGACGATTGTGGCATTCTAAATTTCGAATGTAGCTCAAAAAGGCGAATGCGTCACAGTTTTTGGAAAATGCATCACAAACCCTTGGCCTTCCCTAAACTACCCTTGCACTTGCATCGCGACGCATCAAATGCGTCGAATGCAAAATCAAATGCGGCTTATGCGCACGCATATGCATTGCGGCACATTTGTTGTTCGCCCTAAAACCCTAGTTTTGACATGCAAAACGAGAAAATTACAAAGGGGGTTAGGGGTGCATACCACTGGCTTTGAGCCCTCTAGCCACCTGAAGGTCGGCACGATCTCGCCACAATGCTCTGTCACTAGAATCACCATCCTCGCTGTAGTCCTTTTCGCTCTGAGCTCTTGAAATTTGAAAAGTGAATAGTGGAAATGAATTGACTTTTACCCCTTTGTCAACCTATTTATAAAGTCAAAATGGCATTTGTCAACTAGGTTATTACTGGAGGCTCATTTGACCAACTTTGACCACCCCGTTGGCTATCTTAAACATGTCGAAATATGAAACCGTCAGCACCATCATTTTTTTGGTTATCAAATTGACTTATCGGGACCCTTTCCAAATTTTTCTGCTGCCGACCCAAAATTTGAAAAATCTCCCGAGGGGGAATTGATACTCTATAGCTTCACTGGGGCATGGCTTTGACTTATTTTCTTTGTCACAATGTGACATGCTACATTATGACAAAGAGGGGAAAAATGTAGACACTTAAAAATGACCTAGGCCTGCAAGCTTCATTTTTACCACTTTCGTCCTAGCATAATTATGACTAATTATGTCCTTGGTCCACATTCGACTATTGATTAAATAATTCATAATTATTTAATTAATTCATGTCCTTTTATTCTTCATGATTATTAAATAAATAAATTTTATTTATTTATTAAATACGTCATTAATTGTCTAAGTCTTCCCTTAATTAAATAAATTTCTTAATTTATTTAATTATCTTAATTCATTTATTCTTCTTGATTATTAAATAAATAAATTTCATCTATTTATTTAATATGTCATTAATTCTCATGATTAAATGAGTTTATTAATTTATTTAATCATTAATCATATCTTCTAAATTAAATAATTATCTTTAATTATTTAATTGCCAAATTTAACATTTCTCTCATTTTAAATAAATTATTTATTTAAAATGATATCACATTCTTAACTGACAGTCCATTTTGGTAAATAATCTAAAAATTGATTATTTATTATCTCACAAAACCCATATTTTGAGTTGATTTAATTCAAATTGGTAATATTCCTCCAAAAATCAAGTAATTGGGCATATTCTTGATTTTTCAAATCTAATCTGTAGTCCAACTCTTATCTTCTTGATTTTCGAAAATCTTTATTTTTGAATTAATTATCTCATTTATTCTCCACTGCCAATTCGATCTTCTTGGATGACATCTCGACCACTCGTTTAAGGATTTTTCCCTAACCCTAATTAGGGATTATCAGATTTAATCTCGTCCTCTAATTTTAGGTCTTTGTCGAAAGTCAATCTCGTCCTTCCATTCAAAATGGCATTTTCTATAAAATGCTATTTTGCTCTCATTTTTAGATTACACACTTAGATTTTATTTATTCTGGTGCATTCATATTAGATTTATTTAGTATTTGAGAATTATTTTGTCATAGGCATAGGCATAGGCGTTTATTTTAAATCCTTCAAAACTTGCATAGGACAATGTCATAGACGAAATGCTCACACACTCAATCTAAGGGCATCAATCACATGCTGCAAGCTAGGAGGTGCTATGGAGGTAATCATGGAAGATTCAAAGAACAGGTATAATCGTTCTTGCATTTAATTTCCTTTGTGCTTCATAGTTCTTTGGGTTTCTTTGTCTTTGTTGATTTGCTAACATCTAACATATCTAAAATTTAACCCTTAGATACAGATTCAATAGGTTCACCCAAGGGGGTATATTTCCTCTTAGCTTGGGGTGGACCTCTTCGTTGTTGATTTTTTTGGATAACATTTAGTGTTTGGTTTTTGAACTTGTGTCTATGTGTTTGATATATTTGGTGTATTTGATGAGGAGGGACCTTTAAGTTGAATGGTTGGACCTTTGGTTATCATTTTGGCATCGACAACTCTATCATTTGTGACATTTTTGTTTTGGGACCAGTATTTGTTCTTGTCATTGTTGGGTTTTAGATTTTCTTTGTTTATCTTGACTAGTCCTTTTGCAATAAGACCTTTCTCAATAAGGACACCTTTGTCAAGGATCTCTTCAAAGGAGGTGCAACATTGGATCTGAATTTGACTCATCAATTCTCTGTTAATATTTTCCACAAACATGGTGACCAATTGATTTTTAGGGATGTGACAAGGGAATTTTCTAACCAAACCTCACCATCTTTGGTAAAATAAGGTGAGTGATTTCCATTCTTCTTGTTTGGTTTTGCTTAATGTTTCAAGGGTGACATCATTTTTAATGTTGAAGGAAAAATGATTGATGAATTTGTCGGCTAGTTCACCCCATATTCTAATTCTTGGAGGAAGATGTGCAAACCAATCTAGAGTTGGCCCCATAAGGCTTCATAGGAATAGTCTCATTAAATAGGTAGGATCATATCATACTTCCATCCATGATGTGTTGAATTCTTGAATGTGCTTTATTGGATCCCCTGTCCCCTTATACTTAGGAAAAGGTGGTGTTGTGAAATGAGGGGGAAATGGTGGCATGTACAATTTTTTGTCAAATGGAAAGTGGCACAATTCCTCCACAAAATAGGTCTTCTTGTTGGTCCACATTTGCATGTTTTTCATTTGTTGTTGGAGGGTATGTACTTGTTGTATCAAGAAATCTACAAGAGATGGTGTTGCATTATTTTGGTTTGGTGTCACTGTTGGTGTTAAGGTCATATGTTGGATTTGAATTAGGATTGATGCTTTGTGATGTGGGACCTTGGTTACCATATTGATGTGTCTTGTTTTGGTTTGGGATGAAATTGGAATTTAGGTTTGTTCCAAAGGTCATGTTGGCATTTGGTATGGTATTTTGGAATTGAGGTGTAGACCGTTGATTTGTGCCTTATTTTTGAAAATTTGATCCTTGATTTTCATTTTGAAATGGAGGTGTAGGTCATTGGTTGATGTTTTGACATGAAGGTGTAGGCCCTTGATTGACATTTTGGAATGAAGGAATGGTTCCTTGATTGGTATTTTGAAATGAAGGCGTCGATCCTTGATTGGTATTTTGAAATGAAGGATTGGTTCCTTAGTTAGAATTTTGGAATGATGGAAGGGACCCTTGATTAGTGTTTTGAAGTGATGGAATAGATCCTTTATTATTGTTTTGGAGTGATGGAATAGACCCTTGATTAGCATTTTGGAGTGATGGAATAGACCCTTGATTATTGTTTTGATTTGGGATCATTTGTGAGATAATGTGAACCTTTCTAGGTTTATTTAGTGGAGGTTGACTTGATGAAGGTGCGCTTTGAAACTGGAATAAGGAACCTTGATTTTTGTTTTGATGATTGGGTATAAGACCTTGGTTTGCATTTTGAATCAAAGGTGTGGGACCTTGTGATATGGAACCTTTATTTGTATGTTGGAAAAGGGGATTTGTAAAGGTCTTACCCGTGGAATTTGAGGAACTTCCAAGTGTGAAACTTTGTCCTCGTGTAGTGGTATAGGTTACCTTGTTTCCAATTGTTGAGATGTTTGGGATATGTTTGGTAGTGGTAGTAATGTGTGTAGTTGTCCCAAGGGGTATGTTTGTCATTTTTTGTGATGAGGGCATGCCAAGTGCAAATGGATTTTTAGTTTCTTCTTCTACAATGGTTGATACATCAAAGCCTTGAGGTAATTTGGCACCCTTTTTAGCTAGTGTGTAGAAGAATCTATTGGGGTTAGCACTAAAAAGTTGATCATCCATGCTTAAAATTCTTGGGTCTTGATAAGCTCTTTCAATTTCTTCTTGGGTGAATTTTTCATTGAATTCTTCTAGGTTTAGGTTTTCCCATGTGTTGGTTTGGTCTCATGGGGGGGTGCCTCTTGGAGGTGTAGAATGATTTGAATCTATTCTAAGGGTTGTGTCATGAAAAGGGTTACTTGTGAAATCTGTGTCCTTCATATTGGTTTGTGATCTTGTTTCAACCAACCATGTGAGACTTTTGCAAGTTGGAGGATAATGCTAGATGGTGATGAAATGAGGCTAATTCAAAATGATGATGAAACTAAGCTATATTTTTGGATTTTCTTGAATATAAGGATGCAAGGATAATGAGACTAATGGGTGCAAAAGTATAATTGATAAATTAAAGGAAAATGATATGATGCCAAGGCTAAGGTAAAAATAAACTATTTTTTTTTTGTATTTTTGGGATAAAGGTGCAAAGTAGAATCTAGGTTAAAGATAAAAGGTTGGAAAGATGATAAAATCCTATGGATGTAAAATGAGTCTAAATGAGGCTAAGGTAATGCAAAGGAATCCTAAAATTTTAAACAAAGGATGATAATCGAGCTAATGTGAACCCAAGATAACCATTCCAAGTGTCATTGACGTTCATGGGAATCAAGAGGATAAGTTTGACAAGGTTGAGTCAAGGCTAGGACACAAGCTTAAGACTCAAATTTGATAAAGGTGACAATGAAAAAGATTGGTAATATGAGGGATTAAGGTCAATGACAAATAGAATATGCAACAAAGGATTTTCCAAAAGTTTAATGGTCTTCCAAAGTCTAAAATTCAAAGGGAAATGCAACCTAAGGTTTAATATTGATTATGCAAGGTAAAGATGCACCATAAAATGTGAGGTAACCCTAAATGGAAATGTTGGAAATGACTGGTAAAGCTTGCAAGTCTCTGGTTTGACAGTCAAAGGTCATTATGAAAATGATTTGATCATATTTTGGAAAAATATTTTGAAAGTTTTTGTTTATTAGACAATTACGGCTCTATTTTTTGCAAATGCGACTCAAACAAACAGTTGTGGTTCAAAATATCAGATGCAACTCTATTTTTTGTAAATGCGGCTCAGGTAGATAGGTGTAGTTTTCTAGCTATTAGTTGTGGTGGAAAGTATCAGATGCAGCTCTGATTTTGAAAATTGTGGTTCATAGAAAGTTTTTTTTGATAGTTTGATGGTTTCTAATCTAGTTTTTGAGTGGATTTTGACTATTTTTGAAAACATAGAAAATAGTATCAAGAACTTGTTTTTGGTTTGGTTTTGGATGTGACAAATGTTTGATAAAATAAAACACACATAGAAAACAATGCACAAGCCCTATGGTTGGTAAGGAAACCACTGGTTGATATCCCCACTTGGATTTCTCCAGCCATTTGAATAAGGAAAACAACTAGAGACTCGGTGGCACTGGTTCCCCTCCACGATACTCACTTCTCAGGCTCACCAAGTATCATTCCCCACAAGGAGGAATTCTTGTCTCTACACAAGCTTAGTGAAGACATGGGGTGCCTTTAGAGGTCTGAACTCCTACGATCAATGAGTGTCTAAAAGGGTTTTTGGCAACTAACAAAAATTGGCTTTTAGTAAGGGAATCCGTTCAGAGTGGCCACACATGCGACAAGACTAGCTCAAGAATATGGTGATTCAAGAGGCCTCCAAGTACTTTCCCTAAGGAAGGATTTTTACATAGCTCACAGGGCTATTGAGGGTGACACTTATTAGTGTGACACATCCGCACTTGTTGCTAACTAACTTTCGTCAAGAAGCACATTTATTTATAGTGGCTTGGAAGATCTTGGCCTTATTTGTTACCACTTAGGTTGTTCCCACCTTTCAAAGGGGTGGTAGGCCCTCTAATAAAGGTAAAAAAAAGTGAGGAAGTAAACATTTTTCTAATCATCCCAGATCACACAAAGCGCAAGGAGAGAGCATACTTTGTGCCTTTTCCTCACACTCACATGGGGTTCATTTTAAGCACCAATTCCAAATGTGTGGTGTGATTATACAAATTCCAAAGAGGTGTTTTTGGTCACTCAAGATCTCCTAATAGCATGAGAGGAGAGCATACACACTTTCTAAGATAGTTGCAAATCACCAAACACAAAAGACATTGGTTGATTTTAAGCCTTGCTTATTATTTGAAGGCACTTGTAAATTTTAAACCAATGTTGTTATATGCAAGTTCATTTTAATGCCCATGAGTGAGAAAATGCAAATTCTTTTTACCCTTATGATCCTGATGCAATTTGTAGTTGAAAGAAAAACAAAAAGTAAATGCTTAAATCTAAACTAATAGGAGCTCAATTTTATTTTTGTTGTTTCAAAAGAAACATTTTTTTTTTTTGGGAGCTCCACCCCAAAGCCACACACTAAAAACAAAAAGTTAGCACACCAAAAACCCTACTCTACTCGAAAACCCAAAAGATAAATAAAAAACAAACTAAAAATTGAAAGTTTATACCAGATAGGCAATTGTGTCATTCTTTTCAGTAAATGCGTCGTTGTGTTGCATCACACTAGAATGATTGTGTCATGATTTTGAATTCAAAGTTTCATGCCTATCGATGCCTTCCACAAATGTGTCATTCTTTTCAACAAATGCATCGTTGTTTTGAGAAAATGCGTCGATATGTACCTGGAAATATGCAAAACAAAAAAATCCATACAAAATGCAAAACAAATTGTTCACGTCGGGTTCACCAATGTAAGATGGGGTAAAATAGTTCTAGCCTAGATAAAGTGTTAGCCACAACACTTCTAAGCTAAAAACCTCATCGAAACAAGAGAATACAAGCAAGGAATAGAAATGAAAGCATTCAAAATAAAGCACTCCCCATTGCAGTTGATTCCTTCTCTTGTCTCTCCTATTTCTCCTTTTGCAAAATTTTCCCTCATATTTGCTATTGAAGTTGTGCAATAACCTGCAAATAGTAAGTAGAAAGTTGGAGACAATATGGCTGTTAAGGAAAAAATGGAGGAGGAAGGCTGCTTTTATAGACAACCATTCAAATGGATGGACAAGATTAATCTTCTAGAAATATTCGAAGATCAATGGATGAGAATTCATGAGGGAGGTTGTGAAATGAACGATCAAGATTGAGCTTCTAAAAAGATGCCAAGATCAATGGTAGGGGATTGATGCACCAAAAAGAGGTGGGCTATTGATTGCTTTGACATCGACGGCTATGACAAAGACGACTATGATAGAGATTAATGAGAAAGTGGAGGAAAATGGATGAATTAAAAATTGAAAGATAATTAATTCATGAGATAGGAATAGTTGATCAAAAGGAGAATAAATTATTCATTCAAGAAAAGGAGGAAGAGGACAAGTGGAAATTCAATTAAAATAATTTGCATAATTATTTTAATTAAATGAGAGGAAATGTGAAAAGAGATATTAAATAACTAAATTAATTTAATTATTTAATACAAGAGACACATGGACAATTAAATAATTCTAACAATTATTTAATAAATGGAAGAATTAACAGAGGGACTGAATAGTTAAATAATTGATAATAATTATTTAGCCATAGATGAAATATGACAAACAAATAATTAAATAAATTTTAGTTTATTGAATTATTGAAGAAAGGGGGATATTAGCGACACAATTAATTTATTTAATTGGTCAGGATAGAATAAAGATTAGAAAGTGAATTAATTAAATAATTAAAAATTATTTAATTAATAGAGGAATATGGTTAAGGATAATTAAATAATTAAAATTATTTAATTATCAGAGGGTGGTGACCAAGAAAAATGATGCTTGCAAACTTAGGACATTTTTTCAGTGTCTACACAAAATTTTATGATAACAAAAATGGAAACAATAGTTTGTAGGTGGATCTAGGAAGTGCATAAAATGGTAAACCTACCCAGAAAAGTGGGTTTCAGGGCCTATAGTAGGACTCATTCACCCAAGGGCAAATGGGTATTTGTAAACAAATTTTTCTCAAGTTTTGGGGTCCTCTAGTGCAAGATTTCAGCTTCGGATTGATGCAGGTCTCACCTTTAGAAAGTCAAAAATAAATTTTGAATTTGAGCTTTTGTGTCTTGACAACAATGATGACAACAAATGCAACTTTGCAAAAAAAATTCCTTAGATCAACTTTCAGTCCTTCTTCACCTACAAATTTGCACATACAAAGAGAAGATTTTTTTTTTGTTTTTGGGTGAATGGGGGCTTTCCTTAGTCAAACCCCATGTTTCGTAATTAAACCTTGATAATGAAATGGTGATAAATGGAAGGAATTAATGAATGAATAAACCTTGTTACAACTCACCAAACCCTTCATGACTTCCCTTAGATGACTAAAGTCTAATACATCTTTGTAAGGATCGGATCTTGCATGAATTGGCTTGATTGATTGCTTGAATGCTTTATTGAATGCTTGAAACCTACATCACAATGTTAGCTCCAAAACATGATATGAACACACTTGAAATTTGACATGATGATATGATCTTGATTGCTATTGTAGATGACTGATAAATATGCTCTTCAATTCTCTTGACAATAATATTTTCTCTTATGAAAGTTATGTTAATGCTATTTAATTTTCCTTAGATTTGAGTTGATAAAATAATTGTATTTATAGGTGTTTATATGATTTCCCAAAAATTAGATTCCAAAAGCTGACATTTGAAACTTGAATTTGAATTATTAATTTTTTACCAAAAACATATTATAAATTGGGTCCTAGGACCTAAATCTAGGACACTCAATTTTCAAGGTGTTTGAATTAATGTTGGAATTGTTTAATATAGGTTTCCCTTTCATAAAATGGGGATAATAAGGCTTTGGAATTCATAATTTGGTCAATTTGAGGCTTAATTAAGTCCAATTAATAAGGGACCCAAACATAGTATGAAATTGTAAAGGTATAAAATTTTCTACACTATATTTAGCCCCCACTTTAGTGAGGGTATGAATTTATGCTCAGATTCACACCAAAGTAGACAAATATATGTCAAGAGGGGTCCAAGTGCATAAATATTGATGAGATAGGATGACAAAGGATCAAGGGGGGTGCGCAAGCCCCCAGGGTCTAAGATCCCATGGTAAACCAACATCAACACAAAGGGAACACACATCTGTATGATATGAAGCAACAAGACAAGAGTCACAAAACATACAATGTCAAAGCTAATGTAAAAAGGGATGAACTAGTAAGTTGTATTATGCCACACCCATCAAACACACTCACATTTCTCCATTGGAAAGAAAGTTGTTTTATGCTCAGTGGCCATGAAAATATGCTCACAATGGATAGTGCAATCTAGTATACATTAGGTGAACCCCAAGACAAAATGAGAACCATACACTAGGTCTACAAGGTGTGAACTCATAAGCAAGGTGGCAAATGGAAAATTCATGTCAAGTCTATAGGCTTCCATACATCAACCATACCAAAAGTTATACTTCCTAATAAATTTGATAAGGCACCACAACATGATCAATATGATAATGAAGATTGAAGATGGGAACACTAGGAAACAAGTCATTAGGGCATGAGAAGTGCATCTGTCAAGCCTAGAATCCATCATGTTCCACCATTGGCTTCAATAAAAAATGTCAATGCCACAATGAAATAATGCTAATGTAATAATGCCAATGTAATAATGCTAATGTAAAGGTCACACTTCCTAGGAGATGTATGATATCATCACTAAGAAGAGAACATGCAAACAATGAGTGGGGGACTATATACCTCCCATTTAAAATGTCAACATACTTGTTATTTTGGTATTTTAACTAGAAAGAGGGGAAGAGGGGATCCTTGAAAAGAATGCACACCTCCAAAAACTAGTTATCCTTGCCCCCCCAAGCATAGAGACAAGGACGACCCCCAAGGAATATCATGTTGTTGTCAAGATAAATATGGTTGCACCTAAGATTTTACCACCTTGCAAAACACATAAAGCTACCAATGGCACATAGTGATGAGCAACATGATAGGATGAAAATTATTATTAATTAGAGGAAGTAGGTGCATCAACACAAGGAAGAGCACCACAATCCTTAAGATGTTGAATTATATTACCCAAGGCCTTACATTCATTGGTTGAATGACCATGCACTCGATAATATGCACAAAATGAGACTTTTTGTAGAATTTCTTTTGTGTTCTTGGAGGGAGAGATATCAAGCAAGCTTGGAGAAGCCCCGACAATGTGCCCTCTTGATCAGTAGTATATGTTCCTTTCTTTTTCAAAAGAGATACTTCTTGCTTACTACAAGGTGTCATACATACACAAGACTCTCTAGGTTTAGATTGTGAGATTTTGTACTCTCCCTTAAATGAGGGTGTAAAATCTAATGAACCCTAATCATCACTCAAACATGTGTTTGAAGATGAAGCAATATTTATCCTATGAGTGTTTTATGTTATGACATTGATATTGAGCGAAGGTTTCTTTGATGCTTTTGTTTCTTTTGAAGGACAATAACCAAGACCTCTTGATTTTTTCTTGTAGGGTAAGCTCTATAGAGACATGAACACCTTGTCCTTTAACACCACAATCCTTTCCATTATAGCTAATTTGTTTCAAAATCTCATATAACCTCTTCCATATTTTTTTTCATTTCTTTTGAACAAGGTGGGTTTTCATGATCACACTCATCATATGTGGATGTATAATTGATGTTTTCCTCTTCTTTGCTAAAAGTTGTGGGATCATATGGTTTTGATGAATCAACTTGCATGGATATTATGGCAACTTCTTTCTCTTTTCTTGAGTTATGTGTGATCTTGTATTCTCCCATGAATATAGGTATGAAATCCAATAGACCCTAATCATTTTCTAAAAAATTAGTCACCAATGAAAAACTCTTATCCTTTTCCTCAAGTTGTCAAGGTTCCAATTTTGTAGTTGGTGTCATTGTTGTAAGCGGATTTTCCATTCCTATTTCAGTTTGTAAACAAGTCTCAAACTTAGGATCGACTTTTATCATGTAAACCTTGTTGTTGTAAGTGTACTTCACTAGATGATGTAATGTGGAAGGCACCATTCATTGCATGAATCCATGGTCTACCTAGGAGAAGATTATATGAAAGATCATTAGGAATGGCATGGATAAGAGTTTGCAAAGTAACGCTAACAACTTTAACAGGCAATTTTATCACACCAAGTAGTTGTTTTCCCACATTTTCAAAACCATGAATGGATAAGTTATCTAGGTGAATTTTGGTTTTTGCCACTCCAATTGCATCCAAAATATTTACACTACAAATATTGAGTGTTGTACCATTATCAATGAGAGTATGCCTAATGCCAAACTTATTAATGATAGCTACTATCATCAAAGCCTCATTTTGTTTTTTCACTTCTAATGGAGGTAACTCATCTTGATGAAAGACAATGTATAAGTTGATCAAGTTCATACCTTGAATTAGGGATACTACATCATTTGGTTGCACACTTGGAGGGATAACAACTTGTTGTAAAGAATTTCAGAACATGCCATGGTAAAGAGGTGATGCTTGGATGAGGTCCTATAAAGAAATCTTATCAGGAGTGTTGCGAAGTTGTTCCACAAGATCATACTCCTTTCCACTATGCAAAGGAAAATGAAGAGCACTAGGAAAAATGAGTTGAGGGAATGGTAATGAAGTAGGTATGGTTTATGGTTGTCCACTATTCCTTGTATTGTATGTATGAGCAATAGTATGATAACTAGGTTGCTATAAAACATTGTTACTAGTGAGTTTCCTTGCAAAGTTCAAGATAACACTTGGAGGTTTAGGGGGTCATATAATGAGAACCAACCTAGGAGGTCCAATAACTAAAGGAATCTTAGGAGGTTCAAAATCAATCTTAGTAGGCCCAATGATTAGAGGACTCTTAGGAGGTCCAAGAGGAGTTTTTGGGGGTCCTATAATCAAGGGAGATCCAAAGGATATTTTTGTGTTCATAACCTCAGTGGATGTGACTTCTTGTTGATGATTTTATAATGAGAGGGATCAAAGGTTGACTTAGCCTCTTTATCTATATTGTATTTCAAAAGAAATGTATCTATGATATCATCTTCATTTGACACAATATCTTCCCAAGTGGGATAGGAATTGGGAGAGGGACAAAAAAGAATCTCATTATTCTCAAGGATTATATCTCCTTTCACCAAGATACCTTCATCACAAGTAGGAGAGGTATCAGGACAAGAACAACTATGGTTTTCATGATTATCCATGATTGTACTCTCTTGCACTAAAATATTCTCACAAGCAGGAGAGATGTTGGGGGATGAATAGAGACTAGGCAAGTGGGTGTGGTAGGGGGAGAGGGGAAAACAATATTCTCATGACACTCAATGATTGTCTCTTCTAACACCAAGATACCTTCGTCACAAGTAGGAGAGGTGTCAAGAGAAGAACTTTGATTGTTATGGTTGTCTATGGTTGCGTCCTCTTGTGTTATGACATTCTTTCAAATCAGATAGATATTAGGAGGGTAACTAACATACTTGTCAAATGTTTTTTTTTTTCCTAGATTATGCCCATGAGTAGAGAAAATAGAATCATACAAGTCATGTGATAATCTATTAAAACCAAATGTTTGAAAAGGAAACATGCCTCTATTTGTATAAAAATGAGAAATAATCTATCCAAATTATGCAATGCTTAAGAAAATGAACATAATTGTCCTACAGATATTTTGATTTTCACTACTAAAATGCAAAAAAAAAACATGAATTTGCAACGAATCAAGCAAAATGAAACCTTTTCTTGCACATACAATAACATTGTTTTAGAATTTCAAAACAAAATTTTGCAAGCTAGAACAAACTAATGATATAGAGACAAAAACAGTGTGCAAAATCTGTCTAAGACACCTATACAAGGATAGGTTCACCCAAGGGAAAATGGGTCCTTATACAATTGTAAAGTGAAAATTTGAAGTTTTATGTTGTTTGATGTTTCTTTCTCCTGTTGCAAACATGTTAACCAATGACTGTTTTTCTAGATTTTGCTTGATTTAGGACATTGTAATGCAACATGCAATTGTGAAAGAAAGGTAAAAATGTTTTGGAAAGTTTTGAATGAAAATTTTAGATCTAGAATGCAGTAATTAACTAATTCTAAGATGCCACAACCTGAAAATGCAATTTTGAAATCAAACAATGCGATGTTTTTCAATTTGATCTACATGAAAAAATGCAACAAAAAAGGACACTTTTGAATGCAATTTTCAAATCTACTATGCAATACTTAACTAACTAGAAAATGCAAAATTCTAAACATAATGATTTGATGCAAATTTGAAACACAACTATGCAATTTTTCACTTGATTTTTGAGCTAAAATGAAAGATGCAATGAACATGCAATGAACAATTTTAGATTTTAACCACTTAATGAATGCAATATGAATGTAGATTTGATCTAAATATGACTGAAAAAAACCCTAATGCAACCTATGATGCAATATGGAATGCAATGTTTTTGAATTTTTATGACTTTATAAAATGCAAAGATGAAACCCTAACTAAGAAATGCAAGCTAATGCAATGCAAAACCTAGATCTAGGGTGAATTATGACATATTCAAAAAGGTGTGTAATGTTAACATGTCAAGTTCACCAAAATGAAATGTAGGAAAAGGGATCCTAATGTATCAAGTTTCTAGAACAATAGGATCTAGGTGCCTTTTCCCCTAATTTCATTAGAAAAAGAGATGTCCAAAGGATAGGGTAGACTTTCAACCTTGAGGTGATTCAAACCTACTTGGGAAATCTGTTGTTTTCTTATGATAGAATGAATAATTTGCAATATTAGGAGATGATTTAAAGTGCATTAAAAAAGTGAATTATATGACCTAACACTTGAAATGTAGAATTTTATGATAACAAAAACAAAAATGACAGTTTACAAGTGGATCTAGAAGCTATCGAAAATGGTAAACTTTCCCCAAAAAGTGGGTTTCACGGCCTGTATCAGGACTCATTCACCCAAGGGAGAATGGGTATTTGTACAAGGATTTTTGTCAACATTTGGGGTCCTTTGGTACAAGATTTGAGCTCTAGATTGATGCAGGTCCCATCGTTAGAAAGTTAAAAATAAATTTTGAATTTGAGTTTCCGTGTCTTGACAACAATGGTGACAACAAATGCAACTTTACAAAAATGCTCCTTTGATTAAATTTCAATCATTCTTCACCTGTAAATATGTACATATAAAGAGAAGCAATTTTTTTAATTTTTGTGTGAATGGGTATTTTCCTTAGTCAAACCCCATGTTTGGTAATTAAACCTTGATAATGAAATGAAGATAAATAGAAGGACTTGATGAATGCACAAAGCTTGTTACATCTCACCAAACCCTTAATGGTTTCCCTTAGAGGACTAAAGTCTAACACATATCTCTAAGGCTTGGATCTTGCATGAATTGGCTTGATTTGATGCTTGAATGCTTGAAACCTACATCACAATGTTAGCTCCAAAACATGGTATGAACATTCATGAAATTTGACATGATGATATGATCTTGATTGTTGTTGTAGATGACTGATAAATGTACTCTTTAATACTCTTGACATTAATATTTTCTCTTGTGAAAGTTTCCTTAATGCTGTATTATTCTCTTTAGATTTGAATTGATAAAATAACATAGTGTATTTATAGGTGTTTATTTAATTTCCTAAAAAATAGATTCCAAAAGCTGACATTTGAAACTTGAATTTGAATTATTAAAATTCCTCCAAAAACATATTAGAAATTAGGTCTTAGGACTTAAAGGGGACCCATTCACCGTTGGGAAAATGGGTCCTATGACCTAGATCGAGGACACTCAATTTCCAAGGTGTTTTAATTAATGTTGAAAATTGTTTAATATAGGATTCCCTCTTAGAAAATGGGAATAATAAGGCTTTGGAATTTATAACTTGGTCAATTAGAGGCTTAATTAAGTCCAATTACTTAAGGGACCCAAACATAGTGTGAAATTGTAAAGGTATACAATTTTCTACACTACACCAGTTTGGAGTTGCTCTCCTTCAAATTGAGTTTATAACTATCATAGAGTTTCCTTGGAGGTATATTTTTGAGTACCCCAACCTTTTGTAGAGATTTATGCCTAGCTAGGCACCTTGAAACTTTGCTTCATTATTAGTTTTTTCCACCAATATTTTTTCCCACTTGGCTATCCACTCTCCTTTATTGTCTCTTATAATGCATCCTACTCTTGATGGACTTGGATTTCCTTGAGTTGCCCCATCAAAGTTCACCTTTACCCATCCCTCATCTAGTGGGTACCATTTTACATTCACTCTAGGATGTCTACTAAGACCATCTTTACACTCCCCACAAATAGGGGGATTTTCCCTAACATTATGTGTCAATTCAAAAATACCTTTTCTTTGTTGATGTATCATTGTATTTTCTTGAGATACATTGTTCTCCTTGTCTAATTTTGAGTTGTGGTGCTAGAGGAGATGACCTATGTTTTTGAGCACTAACAAATTGTGCCTTTGTTGGGCATAGTCCCAATTACTCCTATCGTAGGATTCAAGAAGTTGAAGACTTTGTTGGTGAGCATAAATTATTTCTACCTTTGTGGCTTGATGTGCATTAGTGATTTCCTCATTCCATAAGGTAGTGGATTTATTGGAATAAGATTAAAGTGTTTGTTGCTGATGTATGCTTGCTAATGGTACCACAAACCATATCCCATATTGGTGTAGCAAGAGGTTTTGGTACACATGTTCGTTATACCCTTTTTCATGTTGAAATTGTGCTTATTCTATAAGGGAAGCATTTTTTTATATAGAGTGGGGCCCTATTTTGTTATAAACTTTTTTTCATGGTCTTTAGGTAAGATAATTTCCCTTGGGCCACTCCATATCTACCTCCTTATGATTCAAGTCAATGGGTATAACTCTAACCATTGTAGTGATACATCATATTTTTTCTCTAATAGTCATGTTGCATCCCCAATCCATTCTCAAAGCCTAAAAGTATCAATACACATGCAGTATGAACTCATTAGAAAACATAAAGAGATTAAAAGATAAATCAAATTACTTGACTCTAGCTTGTGTGCCTATGTCTAGCCTCCTATTACAAAATAACAAGTTGTTTGGTTTCATATTATTTCCCTTGACACTACCTAAAAATAGTTTGAATATAAAATACAAACAACAACAAACACAGTCTTAAGTGAAATGCCTTTATTTGATAGGTGTGACATCATGCGAGGATGTACTCATATGAAAGTATTCATAAATGTCATGAATGGATTCATATTTTATGATGAGGACATATGGATGAGATTATTTGTTAGATCTCTTTTTGGAAGTGCATTCATGTGGCTAAGTGGCTTCCTTGATAATCACTTCTCTACTTGTGAATGCATTTGATAAGAAATACAATAGGTAGGCCTTGCATCTCTTGTCAATGAAATTGCAAAAATTAAAAGGAAAAAGGGTAAGTCTAGTAAATACTTTAGTCACAAGTGATGCAAACCATTCACGTTCCATTTTATGCCATAGTTTAACCTTTTTCATATGCCTTCATACACCAATTCTCATATTCCATTTTCATATCATACATATCATTTTATCACTTTTATGATGCATATGATTAAACATATATAAGTAATATTTAATTTAGTCTTTAGATAAAATGTGTGAATAAAAAATATTAGATTGTATTTACTAATATTTTTTTGCATTATATTAAGAAAATAAATCCTGCAATATGCTCTTGGAGTAGGAGAATGTAGATTTCTTGTCACCTGTCAGTGCATTCTAGCAAATTAATTCCAACTATAAATATTATCGAATCATTTTCTCTAAAATACTTTGGTTTTTTTTATAACTGATTGATATTCAATTTTATAATTATATGGAGAAGGATGGTCTCACACCAAAAATAATATTCAATTTTATTTATTATTGTAATAAAATCCTCTATTTTGGATTGATTTGTTATCAATAAATAAAGCAACCAAATGTAATTTGTAGGTTTTTAACCACGAAATGAGAAGGGAATGAGAATAGGAAATAACTTAGACACTTGTTGCATGCCCTATTCATTAGATAGAGCATAAAATGGCATGAAAAAAGAAGATATAGTTGGAAAATAGTGCAACATAGCAAGAGGTGTGGAATGGCACATAAAATATAAATGTAACAATGTAGAGAAATGTAATAGAGAGGATGCAATATTTTTGAAATAAATTATAATGTATGCAATTCAAATTTTGAAGGGAGTTCTATAGCAGCATCTTAGAAGATCATTCCTATGTATATGGAGAGGAGGGCCCACTCTCTGGAAGCACTCACAATGATCTTTGTATTTTATTTAACATGTGTGATTTTATTTCATCTTATAATTGTTAATCTTTGAAGAAACATAAACACTAATTTAATTATTTATTTCAATAATGAATTTGTAATTTATATTTTTGTTTTGATAGTTATTTTCTTAGCATTTTTCTTGCAATATGAAATTTATAGTTACTATCACCTGCATATAGTTTTTGTAATAGATTATGATCTTGTAGTCTATACATTTCTTGTAGTGGCCTGCATAGTCTCATGGCAGTTTTTACAATAGTGCAAAAATTTCATGAAAATTTAAATGAGTGTTTTTATATTTTAAAATTATTATTTCATCAATACTCACCTTACTACCTGCAACCCTTTCACATACAACCACTACACCTTTCACAAGTTTACGCTTTTAGATTGACACTTAGACCAAATTGAATTTAGTTATTAAATACTAAATATTAAATATATCTCATTATTTACCCCAGATTTGGCCTATCAACAAGTTTTATGTGGCCTTCTCTAAAATCTCAAGTGATTATAGGTTTGATACATCTACATGTATTAACATTTCCTATGAGGCCTATGAGGTTGTTAAGTATAATTCTAAATAAAATAAGTCTTACAAGTTTGAAACACACTTATGGGTGGATTAACTACCTTAAAAAAATAAGAGATGAGTACACAATGAGGTTGTTAACTTTAGAGACTTTATGTTAAACATATTCTATGTGTTGGGGATACACAAGAGAAAATCATGGCTAATGAGTGTTTAATGGAGGAAAGAAGTATAATATTGCATCATGAGACAATTATGCTAATAAAATTGATCATCTACATTGATTTACAATTAGATGAGTTAGCTCATGAGGATGAAAATGATGATAATTTTTTTTTTGGTGAACACCCATTCTTTTTCTCTCTTGTCAGGGATGTAGATGATAATGATCTTGTAGGTTCTTATTTTAAGCGGGATGCGCATAATGTTTCTTGTAGTAGCCCTTAAGATTTTTCTTCTTTTTTTGATGAATTCTATATTGACTTGTGTTAGTCTAATGATTTAGATTTTCTAAACATCACCAATTGTGACTTATTAAAAGTTAAGATCTTAGGTTACTAATAATTATAATTAAATATAAAATAAATAAAATAAGAATTACAAGATACACAAATTTAACACATTACACAATATATACATGGTGAAAACCCTTTTGAGTAAAAAAACCCTAGAAATCATTTCATTATAAAAAAACATAATGGGCTATTAAAACATAGACCAACATGGGGAACCACTTCTTCTTACTTATACATGGCCAATAATATCTCTTATGCAGTGTGATATAATACACTATTCATCTTCAAATTCCATATCTCTTAATGAGAGAAAAACTACGTAAACATAGAAGGGATGGAAAAATACCTAAAGGGGTATTAGTCACATATTCAAAACTACTATTTATAAATAATCAATAATCTAATAAAAATTATACTATAATATTTTAAATGGGATATGCATAATAAAACATATAATCTATAAGGTTTATAACCTTAGATTATGATATATAAATGTTATGTGGGTATGACCCCTAATAACATTATGGTCTAACCTGATTACCATGTTGTGGGCTCTAATTATAGCCTTGTTATGTATGTTATGTAGAGTAGGAAAAGAGATCCTAGATCCAACAAGTAGATTAACTATGATCCTTTTCTCTTGCCTTACATTAGAACACAAACCAACTATGGTTGATAATTGGCTTGTGACCACAATATTGGAGAGCCAATATTTTGTGGTTTGATCCTTTAGATTTGCAAAGAGGATAATTTTATGCATGTTTTAACAAGCCTATTTGACAAAAAACCCTAGATCTGAATATATAATTTGTGACACATACAAAAATGAAAAATGACAAAATGATTATAGATTTGGAAAATAGAGATAGATAGGAACTTGGTATTTAAAACTAAGCTAGAAGTTTAGGGTCAAGGGTGGGGGCACCCTTCACTAGAGATGCTAATTTTTAGGGTCTTAAAAACTATAGATGATGTGTTATAGTCTACTATATATTCCTTGTAACCTATTTTTGACAAAAATTCTAGGTTTGATTTGCACACATGTAAAGACAAGAAACAATTGTGTTGTATAGGGGCTTTCCTAATTCAAACCTTGTTTTTGGTGTTTCCAAAAATTTATGATGGTAGAGAGGGCTTACCCTAGGTCGAGCAAAGGACAAATTAAAAATAATTAATTGAAACAATAAATGATAAATGGTAATGTTACCTTGGTATGAAATATCTATCAAAGTGGTGTCCACATCATAAGTTGTCACCAAAGGTTGTTTGATAGATGCTTGAATTTATTGAAGACCTACAAGAGGTTAGTCTACAAAACATAATAGATTGTTGTAGCTATCATGTAGAGGATAACTCAATACATCTTCATAATGAGTGCATCATAATAGCTTCTTGTTCATAGTTCTTTTTTTCTAATGTTCAAATGAGAAGAAAAAATATTTATATGCATCCTGATTGATAGTTTTGATTATAGGCCAACTTGGGGTCATTTTGCAACACACAAGGCCAACACCCAAAACATTGAAACTTGAAATAGGTCACCCTTAGGTCAAGGGATCCCCACCCTTGATCAAGTGACCACCCCTGATTAGATGATTTTTCCCTAAATATGTTAAGATGTCAAGGAATTTAATATATTTTCATAATTTGGCCCCAAAATGAATAAATTATTATTATAATTAATGCTATTAGAAAATTAGGGTGTCAATATAATGTAAAATTATCAAGGTCAACAATTTACGACACTACATGTTGCAATGGAAGTTTCTTGATTTTTTATAGGTCTCTATGCATGTGTACAGTGGGGCTAAGAAGGAAATGACTGTGTGTCTATTTGCAATAGTGAAACTCATCTAGTTTATTATTGAAATGAAAATGAAATAAAGAGCCAGTAGGATGGATTCAACCCATCACTTTAGGTTCCTTGGTATGGTTCTTATGTTATTGGTGATAATGAATATGTGGATCAAGTGTTTGATCCAAGTATGGAATAGGACATTAGCATGTTGACCACATGTTATCCAAGAGATTGATTTGATTACTAGCGATTGAAGCTTTCTATTATGAGGGAGATCAAGTTTATAATGTTATGGATGATGATAATGTAACAATATTAGAATTGTTTGTGTGGATCCAATATATACATGAATGTGATATTGAGATGACACACATGTGAACTTGAATACAAATTTGTGGAAAATCATATTGATGATATACTTGAACTCAAGGAATTCTAGTTTGGAGTGTATGAATACATCCTTCATTGAGTTAACCAAGGTATAGTTAAGTATACTTTTCTTTTCCATTTGAATTGGAAGGGTTCTCCTTTTACCTTGGTTCACATGAAGTGGCCAAAAAGTGTGAGAATGTTGTCACCTAAGATGGTGCATGCTTGCATTCATCCATATGTTCCAATTATTATGTTGACCTAGTTATTGTGATTCACCCTATTTTTTGGTGAACATGCTTGCATGGCGTCATGATATGTGGTATCAATAGTATCTTTGATGGTGGGTTTGGTCTTCACTTCCTTGACATTATTCATAGGTTTATTCATGCATGCAAGAAATATCATTTTTTGCAACTTGGTGGTGGATGAATTTTTAGTTTGAGGGAGATCAACTCCTTTATTCAACTTACCTTTGATAGAGGTAAGAATCTTGTAGTAGTTTATCCATGGTGTTATGCCATGTGTCTTCTTTGTAGGGATTTACTTGTAAGTGTTTTAAATTTTTGGTTGTAGACATAACATTCAATCCCATTGTGCCACAATGTCATTGGTTGTAGGTTCTTGTATTGTATGCTTATGCCTTTTCCATATAATATTGGTTTGTATTTATCTCGCCTCGTCTTCTGTTGATTTTTTCTGGTCTACTCCCAAATATAGTTGGATTCTCACTATGCTTGTAAGAGGCCTATTTCCCCAACTAGAGCCTATATTAGCTATATATTTTGTGTACCATAAATTTTTTAAAAATATAAGTTTGATGGCCCCTTTAGTGCTTTGACCTAGTCTATCCCATGAGTAATATCCAATTAGAGAATTCCTTTAATGGACTCCTTGGTCAAATGTATATTTGATGTTGTGCATTTCCTCTATTACATCCTTTTCATGTAACTAAATGTCTTAGAATGTGGAAATTTCAAACTTTATAAATAGAGGATTTGGTCATTTTCTATCATTTTATAAGTTTGTGGATTTTTTACAAACTTTTTCACTTTTAGTCAAAAGTTTTTTATTCCCCTTTTTTTCACAATCTCACTTCCCTTCTCTATTTTGTGGGATTTTAAACCTTGTTTATATGTTAAAATACCAACCTTAATATTACAAACTATATTCCCTTGCATTCGTATTTAAAGATCCAACTTCGTATGTGAACTTGTAGAGCTCTCAGAGACTTATACACCTTTAGTCAAAAGTCTACCACCCCCCTCATTTCTCGTATCTACACATTAAAAACTCTAATAAAAATTTTGCAATTCCCCTTTAATCCCACAAACTCTATTTCCCCACATTTTTCTTTGAAGACCTAACTTCATCTATAGAGTTGCATACTTATTTCCAATTTCTATATTTTCCTCATTTTCCTACAAACTATTGAAAGAATGAAGAAGGTTGTCATTAATGAGTTTTCATTGATGTCAAAGCTACATGATGGATGTCAAACAATATGATGGATATTTACAAAAAAGTTATTTTGTAAAAGGTTTTTTGGCTAAGTGTTTACACTAATAGTTTCAGCACACAGTGTCCTCTGGTAATTTGGTTCACATTTTTTTCCCCTTCAGATCAACTCTTGCGGTTATAGTATGTTGTTCATGGATATAATTGGCATCTTATTTTAGAATTTTAGTTATTTTGCATAAGCGGTCCAAAAATTGCAAGTAACAGAAGTTTGACAGATATGGTTTGCATAGTTTTATGTGTGCTGGCTATTACCTAACTAGTTTGTACCCCTTTGCAGATTTGAGTTAGACATCGTGGTTTTGGGAGAAGGTTAATAGGTGTTAGTACATTATATTTTTCAGTTGGAATGACATTTTATGGTCCGCATATTCCTCGGTGTTGATCAGTTTGAGTATTTTTACTCTTGGATTCTATACTTGGCTCACTTGATGAATGCAAAGTGTTGAGAAGATTTAATACATGATGAAAATGGAAAAGAGAGTTATTATAGGTCCATTCTAACCTATATTGCTTGTGTTTTGAGAGCGAAGGAAATTTTGGTTTGAATTGGGTGCCGACAAAGCACATTTTGCATAATTTGAGGCTACATCTAATTAGGCTAACCTAATTAATGTTTGTGATGGAGTTTGGTACATATACAAGGTTGATATGAGTTGATGAAGTATGAGATTAGATGTGTGTATGATTCGAATGCAAGTAGTGATGTGAAAATTGCAAAATTGTGTGAATAAGTTGAGTATTGGAAGAAGGTGTGTGAATACAAAGCAGAGCAGAAAATTGCAATTTGAGTTGATTTAAGTTGTGTTATGAGATTCAAAGGAATTGAATCCAACATACATTAGATGCATTTCTCTCAGTTCAAATTATGGATGTGAAGCCACCTCTTTTGTATCTTTCAATTTCTCTGTAAATAGTGAGTTCACTTGGATATTGAGTCCACCTGTTAGTGAGCCTTTCTATAATATCTTATAACTAGTTATAACATATTGTGAGTTAATCCTCATTGTGGTTTTTCCCTTATTTGGTTTTCCACATAAAAATATTAGTGTTCATGTGTTGTATGTGTTATGGGTTGTTTATGCTTCCATTCCTTATAATTTTTAAGTATGCTTTAGAAATTGGATAGTTAATAATTGAATAGATTGATAGAATATTGATTCACCCCCTTTCTCAATATTTCATTTGTTCAACAATTGGTATTAGAGAGTGGTTCCTTGGAAGAAGCTTGACCGCTTTGGGAAGATCTTGGATCTTGAACAAATGACTCTGAAAGTGATTTCTGCTATTGGATACACATAAGAAGACCGCATATTTGAAAAAGATAGAGAACTCAAAGTTTCTCTTGAAAACCTAGAAAAAATTTAAGTTGAAAACAAAGATCTAAAAGAAAATATTAAAGAATAAAATTATTGCATCAAAAAATTGAGAGAGCAAATAAAAAAATTTAGAGAAAGACAACTAGGTCAATGAACAATTGAAACAAGAAAATGAGAGCATCACTGAACTGAAAGTGCAAGTGGAAGAAAAGAAAAGAATTAAGGAATTTTTGAATGCAATGCTAAAAATAAAGACTGATGAATGCACAAGGCTTGAACAAGAAGTGGTAAATTTTAGATCAGATCTAGAAAAAGCAAGAATTTATGAGGACAAATTCAAGACAAGTTCTACAATGCTTGATGAATTAATTGTAGGTTAGAAATTATCTAAAGAAAAAGGTGGTTTGGTACTTGAAAAAGGTGAAAGCTCAAAAGAAAATCAAAAATCTAATGCAAATAAATTAGTGAACTAGATAAAGCTGAAGACAAGAAGAACAATGGAAAGTTCCATAATAAAAGAAACAATACTAGAAGGCCCCCTATAAACAACCAAATACTCAAAGGTACCCGTTTTTTAATGGAATTTTCTATTTTTGCAATAAATTTGGACACAAATCAATGAAATGTAGAAGAAAAGTAAATCATAATGTTCTATTCTTTATTGTTTTAGTGCTTTACATGGAAGAGATTTGTGCATAGAGCAAATGGATGCAGAATTCAAATGATGAATGCATATAATAGTGGTAGAATGATTCAATCTTTTAATGGTTACTACTATACATGCTATGGATTTGGACATAAGGCTAATCAATGCAGATTCAAAATGAATGAAATGAATAATGCTCAAAGAAATTTCATAAGCAACAATTGCAATAGACTTGGACATATTGCTAGATTTTGTAGAAGTGAAAATTCGAGGGAGGATAATCTGACAAAGAGAGATGAACTAGTTAAAAATATCGATTCAAATGAAGTAAATAAGGAAATGGAAAAGATTTGGAGAAAGAAAGAAGAGCTTGAGAACAAGGAAGAATCAAAAACTACAAATAAATTTGTACCACCCTCTGATGCAGATAATTCCTCTGGGAATTGAACCTAGGCATTGGCTTAGGGAGAGAAATAACAAAAAATCATATAACTCCCTACCGATATGAGGTGTCATGGCTTGGAACAAAGATATGAGATGGAGATGCACATAATGAATCTTTTGAAGAAAAATTTAGAAGAAAATATGCAAATGTGGAGATTTATGGATTGATTTAAGGTTTATTGTTGTATAGAGAAGGTTTTACCAACTTTATTGTTTGGTGTATTAAATGTGAATTAGGGTAGAATTGAAAGGATTGCATACCTCTCCCTTGTTGACTTAAATTACTTTTATGCATTTGGAGTGAGTAGTGTGATTTGAAGCCAATTCAAGAGTTCGAAGGCGATTTGAGAAGCAGAGTATCTAAACCCTAATTCTAGTTGAGCAAGAAAAAGGTATTTATCATTGTCTGAAGTTGAAATAGAATTTCTTTTTCAAAGAATTTAAATTTAGTAGAGATGGAAACACCTATAGTGGTAAATGTGACTGAGAAACCCCAACATAAATTTAAGAAATATCCCATCAATTTTTTTGAGAATGACCCACTTAGACCATTTTCAAGTATACCATACAGGGTTTTGCCTATTGAGGACATTAGGACATATATCCATGGAAAGATGGAAGAGTACAACCATGTAAAACTTATAGACCTGTGGATAGAACATTTAAATGGAGAAGATTTCAATATTAAACCTAAATATGAAAACCTAGTAAAGAAGAAACTAAATTTCTGGTAGTGGTTTCCATTCTTTACCCATGATGATGAGCTCAAGTATGTAATAATAGCATTGAGTAGAGTGCATGATAAATTCTTATGGAATCACATGCTTGGATTGACAACTAAAGAAGTCATAATGGAGATTACTGGACTTTGTGACTCTGGAATAGTACCTGTGCTGAAATTTGTAAAGAACAAGGATGTAATGGAGCTAATAGGAGCCAAATTTGACCAAAGGGATCTCACTATAAACACCATACACAATCTTGCAGTAAAGTATGCTGCTATGGTTATTGGCTACAAAATATACTACACCAATCGAGAGAATTATGTGTCTGCCACAACAATTCATGTAGCTCATGAAATGGTAGAAAAGGGAAAAGATTATGATTTGTGAGTTGCTCCAACAACAACTTTTTGAAAATTTGAAGCAGACTAAGGATAAGAAATACCATTTTAAATTTGGTTCCTTGGTAGTTTTCTTGTTGTTCTATTCTCTGAGGGAGCTTCCAGGGAGAAGCAAAATTGTATGGAGTAAAAGCATACCCGTATCCCATCAAATATTTGATCATCTACATAGAATTGGGGATGTGAAAGCTCAAGATGAGGCACTTACTTCTTTCTTTGTAGTATTTTAGAAAAGAATGCATGAATGGGAAAGGATCCCTATTTGTAGTGGGCAAATGTCAAGATGAAATTGTATTTTTGGTCAAAATTGATGAATGTATTATTGAAGTTGTGGAACCCAAAACTATCTAGATTCAAAGTTGATGGTTACATCATTATATTATTGAACAGTCCCAAGGACCCTACACAAGAAAGACATGGAACATGAGGAGAAATACTTGAAAGTGCACATGGAGCTGAGAAAGCATGAAATAAAAAGAAATGTGAATAAGATGGTACATAAAAATTTCAAGGACATAAGACTCACAGATGAATAGATAAGTGTGTTAAGAGCAAGAGAAAAGGGAGAATTGAGCATAGCAAGTGGGCCCCTCGAACCTAGAAGATCTAGAAGAACTGCTTCCACTATTTCCCCTTGTATTCAATAGCTGTATGGATCAGTTTCTACCTCTAGTGGAACAAAGAGAATGGAGACAAGTGCTCTAGTAATAGAAGAATTTGAGGCGGAGAAGGCCACAAGGCATGGAAAGAGAACAAAGAATACTTTGGTAGTCTCTACTGCCACTACATCAAGAGGAAAGAAAAAGAAATCTAGAAGAGACAATGACTTGAGTGTATAGTCTAAGGAAGAAGAAGAAGAAGAGGATGAAGATTCCCCATTAATCCTAAAAAGAAGTGTAACTATTTCAAAAAAATAGAGAAGAGATATTTTTGATACTTTAGGTGAAAAAGAGGTTGAGAAGGAAAAGGAATCCTTTCAAGTACATGTACACAAACAAGTGAAGGAAAGGAAGAAAAGGAAATCAAAAATAGTAGAACCAGAGAAGAAAACGAAGATATCTCTAGAGATACCACTCAATCCAATGAAGTTGGACTCATTATTCAAAGGTATGTTACATCATGAGATGCTGGAAGAAACAATTGCCTTGTACAAAAAGGAGAATGAGGAGAATAGAGCCACAATAATAGAAGAAATTATCAAATTTATTGTCACAATTGAAACAGATATGGAGAACATTAGGAAGAAAGTTCTTGATGATGTATGGAAAATATTAATGGAGAGAAGAGAGGCCAATGAAATAGAAGAGACGAGTATATAATATGCAATGGAGAAAATTGGATTCTCCTTATTTGATGCTGACAAGGCCACATTGGCCCAAGTACTTAATAAAGAATTCAGAACAAAGAAAAGGGTCACACTCCTAATGGGAAGAGATCAAGATCAAATTGATAGAATGTAGAAGGAAAAAAAAGATAAGATTACTAATATAGCCTAGAAGTATTGGATGATTCATATTGTCTCTACTAGTAAGAACCAAGACTTGAAAATTGAAAACATAGATACAAAAGAAATTCCTGATGTTATTCCTCCAGATAAAGATGAACCAATGAAATAAATTGTTGAAGATGAGGATGTTGTTGGGATTGGAGAGGAAACTACAAAGTATGATACTTCTATTCCTCCAATAACTAAGGAGACTATAGATCAAGGTCACCCAGAGACATCTATTCCTTCAGTAGATATAGAACAAAACATTGGTGAAGGTGAGAAGCATGATACAGTCGATGAGAAAAGGCATGAGGATGAAGAGAATTAGGAAGGAATGAATGATGGTGAAAAGGAAGGATAAGGAGATAAAAATGAAGACAAAGAGAAAGGAAAGAAGGATAGGGATGAAGGATATAAAGAAAAAGATAAAGATAAGATCTATGGCAAGGAAGAAGGAAAGGTAGTAGAAGAAGAAAAGTCTAATATTATAAAGAATGAAGAAGTTGAGAAGTTTGAGGATTTACTTAATCTATCTGGTGAATCCTCCTATGATAACCCTTTAGAAGGTTTATTGTCTAAACAATAAAAGTTTCAACTAGTTGCTTCTTCTCAATTGTTGCAGCTGCCCATGCAGCAGGGTTGTGTTGATCTGGATAAGATATCTCTTATACACAAGTTGCAACTAAGTGATGTGTTTAGTGCATCAACATGAAAATAAATTATTGAAACACATTAGAAGAGAAGTGAATTAATAGATGAGTCCATAAAATCATTACAAGAGACCATTCCAAGAACTAATGTTGATACATCTTTACCTACAGTGGATAATTTAAAATTGTTGTCTGATTCCTTTAAGGAATATGCCTCCAGATTGAAAAGACAAGCAAAAATAGAGGTTGACACAAGGATTACAAAAAAGAAGCTAATGGATATCATAGAAAAATGTGCATCTACACAGACAAAAGTTGAAGAATACTTGAAGGAAGTGCTAGCTTGCGAGGAAGGTGCAAAAATATTGTTTTTGTATTGTATGTAGTGGCTAGATGCCACACAAGGGATAAAAGATGAAATAGACTCGATTGAGTCTCAAATAGATAATACATCAAAAGCCTATGATCCAACACTAGAAAAAGATGATAAAACCTAGACTACTATAGTGGACTTGCATGATAGATTCTTCACTTTGTAGAGCTTGAAGGAAGAATTTATCAAGTAGCTTATGAAGCTAAGGAACTTGGTAAAAACAAAGCACAAACCAATCTCAATTTCCCTTTCTAGTTTCGATATATTTTCAAAGATAAATATTACACCTGATACTATAGAAGAAGGAGAGGAAACATTGATAGAGCTTGAGTCTCTACACAGAATGGTTGCAGCAATAAAGAAGAGTTGGGAAGAAGGAAAATCTACTTGGCAAGCCATTCTTCAGAAGCTTCAGGGGTCAATATCTTTGGGTTGACCATTTCTATCTCTATACACCTTTCAGTTTTTTATGTTTTTAGATTTTATTGTACATATGCAGATATATTAGGAGTTTTTGGTTAGATTCCTAAGGGGGAGCTAGTTTAGCTTCTATATATGTGTGAAGGCCAGCACCCTTTGCCCTTGATGTCAAAGGGGGAGAGATATTTGGAAATACATTTTGTTTTGGCACATGTTTCCATCAAACAAAGGGGGAGATTGTTGAAATAACGAAGAAGGTTGTCATTAATGAGTTTTAATTGATTTCAACACTACATGATGGATTCCAAATAGTATGATGGATGTTTACATAAAAGTTATTTTGCAAAAGGTTTTTTGGTAAGTTTCTACACTGATCATTTCAGCACATAGTGCCCTTCAATAATTTGGTTCACATTTGTTCACCCCTTCAGATCTACTCGTATGTTTCTAGTATGTTGTTCATGGATATCAGTGGAATCTTATTTCATAATTTTAGTTGGTTTGAATAAGTGGTTCAAAAGTTGCAAGTAATAGGAGTTTGACATATATGTTTTACACAATTTTCTATGTATTGGCTATTACCTAGCTAGTCTGCATCCCTCTATAGATTTGAGTTAGACATTGTGGTTTTGGGAGAAGGCTAACAGGTGTCAGTACATTATATTTTTCATTTGGCGTGAAATTTTGTGGTCCACATATTCCCCGGTGTTAATCAATTGGAGTATTTTTACTCTTGGGTTCTATACTTGGCCAACTTGGTGAATGCAAAGTGTTGAGAAGATTAAATACATGATGTGAATGGAAAAGAGAGTTGTTATAGGTCCATTCTGACCTATATTGCTTGTGTTTTGAGCATGAAATAAATTTTGGTTTGAATTGGGTGCTGAAAAGGCACATTTTGCATAATTTGAGGCTACATCTAATTAGGCCGACCTATGAGATTATATGTGTGTAAGATTCAAATGCAATTAGTGATGCGAAAATTGCAAAATTGTGTGAATAAGTTGAGTATTGGAAGAAGGTGTGCGAATATATAGCAGAGCAAAAACTTGAAATTTGAGTTGATTTAAGTTGTGTTATGAGCTTCAAAGGAACTTAATCCAACATACATTAGATGCATTTCCTTTAGTTCAAATTTTGGATGTGAAGCCACCTCTTTTGTATCTTTCTTTTCTCTGTGAACAATGAGTTGAATTAGACAACGAGTCCACCTAGTAGTGAGGCTTTCTATAATATCTTATAACCAATTATAACATATTGTGAGTTAATCCTCACCGTGGTTTTTCCCTTTTTGGGTTTTCCACATAAAAATCTTGGTGTTCATGTGTTGTGTGTGTTATGGGTTGTTTATTCTTTCATTCCTTATAATTGTTGAGTATTCTTTGAAAATTGGATGGTTTGATAGAATACTGATTCAACCCCCCCCCCCTCAGTATTTCGTGTGTTCAAAAAAAACCCCTAATCCCCACAAGTATATTTTGATTTTTTCCTTTCTTGCAAACTTGTGAGATTATTGTGGAATTCTTCCACTATACCTGATTCTACTAGTCCTCTCTCCCATATTTCCATGTCTCCCCTAATCTCATTTTTTAATATTTCTTCAATTCATCCTTGTAGATTTTCTCTCTTTTTGAGAGCTTCCCTATATCCTTTTGGTTCCCAATTTTTTTCATATTTTATGTTCTAGCACGATTTCCCTCTTTTACCTACTCTTCTTCTTTTTCCACTTTCAGGCTTGGGCCTTTGGATTTATTCCTACTACTATTATTGAATATCATTTAGTATATTGCATTCTCAATTCTTATTCCTTGATGTATTCCCCTTTCCTTTTCTAGCTTCCTATTTCTTCATTATTAAGTTTTCCTCTTCCTTAATCATTGACCACTTCCACACCATTTGAGGTTTTTAAAAATTATTCATCCCTAATTCCAAAAAACACACCAAATTCTTGGTAATCTCAATGTTGGATCCTCAATCCTTTTAATCTCACACACACATTCTCCTTGGGCCTTTCAAATCCATTTCTTTCTAGACTTTTCTTCCCCTAGTAACAATTATGATAATTCCTCAATCCTTTCTTCTCTTTATATTATCATCTTATGGAACTCCATATATCCTCATACCACCTTCCTCTTGTTGGTATGTGTAGCTTGATCATGATCCAAGTTAATATTTTGGCCACTTTAGTAGCCATGATTTCCCCCCAAAATAATTAATAGGGGAGTGGAGAGGGCCAAATTTTAAGGTTGTAAAAGGTTGTTGCTTTATCAAGAATATAGGTATAATATGTTGTTGCAATTGAGGCAAGAAAGGAGATGATTTGGATACAATATTTCTTAGAGGGATTGGAAAAGAAACAAGATGATAATTATTTATATACGAACAGCCAAATTTCCATTCATCTTGCCAATAATTATGAACTTAATTCAAAAACCAAACACATACAATTGAGATATCACTTCATACAGTTAGTGTTCAAGGATGGATAGTTGAAGCTAGATACAATTCATAAAAGTAAGAATCCAACACTTTTTTATGAAGGAGGTCACATATGAGACACTAGTTTCCTCTTTAGCTTTTATTGGTCTTCAAGAATAAAATTATGCAAATAAAAATAGCTATGTCTAGGGGTGTCAATTCTAGTGGGAGCTACAAGGGCAGTGGTGCCTCATGATCAGTCTCCAAGTGGAAGATGGTTTTGTGTGGTGCCTAATTGGTCTCCAAGTGGGAGATTTTTGGTATGTGTAGCCTGATCATGCTCCAGGTTAATATTTTGGAAATATTAGTAGCTATTGTTTCCTCCAAAAAATTAACATGGGAGTGCAAGGGGGCATAAATTGGTTTTCACAACTTCTTAAAATGATAGGTTTCTTGTTGTAGTTTGGAAGATGAAACACACAACAATAAAATTGAGTTGGAAAGTGAACAATCATAACTTTGTGAAGATCTTGTAGAAAACATGTGAGTAAGTTGAATGGTTTTATGGATGGAATATTGGTAATCACAGTTTTTTGGTAACAAGCACACAACAACAGAAGTTTTGTTCATTGTGCAAAGGAGGATGTGAGGTTTTGAAGTTGTACGTAATTGTGAATTTTTGGTTATTGTAAACTTATTCTTTGCTAGATAATTAATAAAATTGGATATCTATTTTATGGACATAGCCCAAAGGTTGAACCACGTTAAAAATTGTTTTATCTTTTCTATCTCTATTAATTTGTTCCTCTATTCTTTAACCTTTGTAATTTGTATTGATAATTGATAATTGTTTAATTTGATTTCTCCAATCCTACCTAAAAATCTCAAAACCTCTTACATTCTGACACCGAGTATTTCATTTTTCTAATTCCCACACCTCCTCATGCCTCTTATGATATTTTGGAATTCATAATGCTCACATCCTCCAAAGTGAAACTCATTACTCGAGATGCCTTCCCATTAATTTCATACTCTTTATCCTTCTTCGCATCTTGGTATGAAGTTTTTTAAATACTTGGGCATACACAAAATTTTATACCCTTAGGAACTATTCAAGTCCATACTTGAGCAGAAACTTGACATTTATGATTGAAACTCAACCTGATCCCCTCACATAGTTTGAAATTTGTTAATGGATTATAATTATAGTGAGAAGGTTGTATATGGATCTCCCTTATCTCATTGTACCTATGGACCCCTAAAGTGGAATGACTTGTGTATAAATGGACACAATTTTAAGTATGTGAATAGGTGATGATGATGGAAATGGGCATGGGCAACCCAAAAAATTTATTGACCATTATAGCATTCTCGCTCATTTTACATAATCAAATTTTAGTGATATAAATACTACAAAAAATGTAACAGGGGTTGGTATTTGACAATTTCTTTCCCTATTGTTGAATGTGTATTCTAGGGTGTAAAATTAAGTTTAGTTGCAACAATCTAAGGGAAATATCATGTTTGTATGAGTTGTAGCAATGTAGTTGGGTTGGTGGTTGTATGATCATATGCTTCCATGATAGGATATAATATCTTAGGGGTCTTTATACCTAGTTGTTGGTTCTCTCTTTCCTAATTTATTGGCTCGATGTAATTAGGAATTAATTAATGTCACAAAATCATAATGAATTCCAAATGGTTTTTAATGGTCTCTCTTTGGAACATATGGGGTATTGTTGATTTATTTTAGATTACTAAGTATATATGATATGCACTTCTTTTTATGATTCTATTGTAGGCCATAATCCCATATTTCTTTCTTATATGTTGTGACTCTATTTACCATTGTAGTAGGCATTGATCAATTAGCTTAGGATCCAATTATTTATTTTTATAAATCTTTTCTTTCTTTTATGTTTTAGTTTAATTATCTAACTTTCCTACATACATTATGATTAATTTTTCCATACCTTGAGGGATTCATAGTTGAATAATATTTTTATAGGTTTATACATGTAGGTTTTCTACTCACCCTTGTAGCCCCTTCCTTTAGGAATATTCATATTTAGTGTTCTTGAGTTAGATATATGTCCAAAGGGTTGTGAGAATGAGATTGTAGGATGAAAATATATATGCAATTTAAGGGGATTCATCTTTGATGATTAGAACTTGTTATATTTTTGGATTTACTTACATGTTTTCTTGCATATAATATTAATAAGGTTGAGTAGGATTGTCCTTGACTACCATTAGAGAATGGTAGTTAAAGCCTTTTTCTTTATAGTACTATTCCATATTAAAACCTCAAGGGAATACCTCCTTAGTATCTCTAGAGCCTAAAGAAGAATTTTTTCCCCTAATCTTGTGTTGTTCCAAATTACCCTCTCTTTGATGATGTATCACTCTATGTAGAGATACCTTGTTCCCCTTATCTCAAATTGGGTTGTGGTTCTAGAGGAGAGGAATTGCATTTTGGAGTGCTAAAAAATGTATGTGGAGAAAATATTTCATAAAAATATCCACAACTAAAGAGTGTATACATCTACATTAATATTTGAATCAACTATACATAATCAATAAATTATCCATTTAATTTGAAAACATCCTATCAATACCTATTTAACTATAAATTTAACCTAAAAATTCTACTCAATGCATACAATATAGATGAGAGTCAAGATGAAATCTCACATGGATTCCTAAAATTATAAAATGGCATAAAAAAACTAACATCCCCATTTGACTAATCAACAAATACATGAATAGAAAACATAAATCCTTAAGCATCTTTGATCCATGTGAAGAGTGGGAAAAATACCCAAAAGTAGTGCTCCATTATGCATCCAACTACACCATGTGGACTCCACTCAACATAAAAATATTATATACTCTCTCCTAGCACTTGAGAATGAGAAAGTAGTGTAAATGAAGTCAAGTCAAATTACCCATCATGATCCACCTCCCTTACTAATGAAATTACAACCAATATTTTTTAAGTTACAAGGAAAATAATTAAATAATAATATTCTACAACTACCTACATGGGTATCCAAGTGCTCATTCCAAGATTTTTTAAAACTCAAATTTATATATTAGGATCACAATTAAATATCATACTATCATATCACTTCAAACCATAGAGAAACTTATTTAACTTGTAAATCAATCCTAATTTATTTTTACCATGAAATGCTTTGGATGTGATAGATTCCTTCTAAAAATATTTGGATGTAAGAACATTGTCTTAACATCTATCTATTCCATCTTAAGATCAAAAGCAACTAGATAACAAAAAATTAAGGAAATTTAACTAAACACCTAAGGATAAAATCTCATCAAAATAAATTACCTCAATCTTGGATTAACCTTTTGCCACCAATTTTTTGTGTATTATTCAATTTGAATCATTGAATTGAACTTCTTGAGCACCTATTTTCAAACAATGAGCTTCCTTCCTATAAGAAATTTACCCAAATCCTATGTCCTAATATTTTGAAAGACATCATTTCTTCATGCATGAATTTATTCTATGGATTACTTTATTTAAATTCAAGAACCTCCATAATTTTGAAATCATCATCATTAGAAAATGAAGAAAAATTACAAGGAAAATTAGGTGGGTTATACCTTTTTAGTTTCCTTCTTTTTTGAGTAGACCTCTTTAAGCATGGGGTATGAGTTTCTTCCTCTTTTGGACTACCTCCATTAGGTAGTCATTGAACCTTGGGTTCCTTATTAGTGTTAGAGTAATCATGCATTATATAATAATTAATTAATCTTTAGTTAATTATTAGTCTAATTTATTCTCATGCACTGTAATGCCTCGCCACGTAACTCTAGAGGACAACACTAACACAACGGAAGTGTAACAATTTTATTTTTTTAAGTGTAATTAATAACAAGTAAAGTGAACTACACATATCACATACATCCTCTAAGCTACGCGACAACACTTACATTTGAATCCCATAACTTACAAAAGTAAACTAATCCATAGCATATAATAATACTCATAAAATAAATAACATACATCCAAAACATTAATCTCATCTCATTAGATAAAAATTACATTAAATAATCATTCATAGACTGCATTCATTACATAAAGCAGTTACAAAGCTCATTTCCAAAATGAGGAAGATCATACAATAATGTTACAATTACAATGATACAAGAATCCTCCTCGAATACAAATGAGGAGTAATACATATACGTAAGTATCCAACTAATACAAAAGAACATAAGAAATAGTACAAAGCAATTGGTACACGCAAGCTCTCCACTCTGGAAGATCTCGCCATATTGAACATGAAATGGGAACCCAACAGTGTAAGGTGCACATTCCACCCAACCAAGTGGTACCCAAAGGACCACCCCCCATGCTAGGAGATAGTAAAAGGGCTTCCTATGCATAATCAACAGCCTCTAGACACATGCAACACACAATACTATACCATACAAGAACAATATATACATAAAGGTTACATTGCTTCTAGAGTAAAATAATCAAGTGTATCAACTGCACAATGCATATTGTTGTCATAGGAGAAGTGTCACTGCATAATTTGCTATGGGTTACCCTGGCGTAACCTTCCTAGGCTATCGGACCCCCATCCTGGGTTACCCTGGCTGCCTCTACTGGCTGCCAGACCCCCATACCAACTATGCTTCTCATCTCACCTCAAGCCTATACAAGCACTTGAGCCATGAGAGAGACATCCATTAACTTATTATTGTGAGAGCCACCATTTTCCCTTAATTCTTTTTAAGTTATCACTTGATTAAACCCTCAGTGAGTTACCCTAGCACCCCTTTGTGTGTTGGACCCCTACTGAGAGCCACTCCCCTACTAACAACACAAGGATCTAATCCAAAACCAAGGGTAAACAAAGTGCACACAATAGATATTAAATCCCAATCCAAAATATAAGAGGAGACACATCTCGTTTGTAGTAACCGGGTGTTTAAACTGAATCAAAACCAAGTGTACTACCCAAGGAAATCAAAGGGTTGAACCATAAATCACAACAACCCCCTCATAAAATAACATCATCTGGAAGACTTACATACATGACTAACCAAAACCCCAACTTACGTGAACAAAAGAAATCACAATTCAATAAGCAATTCAGGCAGGAAATAAAGCTACCATTAGGATTTCCTAAATCCAATTTCTATTTCAATAAAATGCAACAACAAATTGCCAAAATAAACTAGCTTATTAAAATTTCACTTATAGAGAATAAATAAATAAATTCTATTTTTTTATTTCAATTTTCCCAAATACATATAAATAAAAATCAATTCCCTTTTTTTTTAATGCATCTAATATAACAAAATATCCATTTAAATATATATATAATTATATAAATAAACTCATAAAATATAACAAAGAATGCTTTATATATATATATATATTTCAACCAATATTAATATGAATATTCACACACTAAAATTGCGCTTATGACACTTCCACTCACATATTCTAAACATAATATATACCAGAAGCTTATAGCTGGCTACAACTGACTAGATTAGGGTAACCACTTATAAACTTTGTAAAAATTAATAGCTGCGAATGACTATGATCACAAGTTCATCAATTTACAGTCTTACCTCATTCATTTACAAGCTATGCTTAGGACCTCTGATTTGGAGGGTCTTCAAGCCAACATTTCAACTTCAGTTATAAACGGTGCCCAATCATGCACAACTGGGCATTCTAAATCATTCAACTACCTAAGGCTGTGTGATAATAGTTCTACTTGAAAGCAACTATAGATTAAAAGAAATTCATAGAGGAACAAAAGGTTGACTCTTAGAGTGAAGATGAAGTTAAAATATATGACAGATTACCCATACTAACAGAAGTAAACTACATTTGCTAACTACCAGTTTAAGAGGAAATCATATTGCATATCAACCCCCGCCCAACATAGTTATCATGAACTAATAATTTAGGCACCTAATCATCTGGACCGACACCTATAGCATAGCTTAGTCCTACAAAAGTTAAAAGAATCACTTTTAACAACACTTTAAAGTGCACACCTAAGGGATGATAGAGGAAATATAGATCAATCGACTTCACTTTGCAAGCTATGAATAATAAGAGTGAAACAACACACATCAATCTAGCATGATGACGTCAGAGGCCTGAGTCGATTAGGATAGAAGAACATAGGTAAGAAAACATGATAACTTAAAAAGGAATGTTGAATCTTCTCATTCATCAAAAAGGGCGACGACTCTAATGCATAAAATCTACAATAATAAAAAGGGGTTATTTAAACTTAACAAATTCTATTATGATCTAGTGCTTCAGCTGGGATAGATTGCCAATGAACCAGGGAGTCGATTTAAATCTATACAACCTACCATGTTCACATGTTGCAGTGGTGAAAAATTGCTAATGGAATCAAATAGGTCAATTAAACCATGACAATATTTGATTTGCACTTTACGCCATGCCCAAAGGATGATGGTGGTAATGGAATCGCTTAACAAAAATTGTATGCTACATACCACTTGAGGCTAATAGCATGTCAATAATAAGCAGTTAGGAGACAACCACTTTAATGATGGAGTTTCTACCTCACAAATTTTGCATGCAATAGGAGAAATCTGGAGTGTAACAAGGTGATGACCAGTGATATTCTCAACAGAAGTTTTAGGAAAAGAGCAATGCTAATATAAGGCTCAGTTCATGCTATAATCAACAAACTCAAGCAAGATAAATCACCACCAATAGTAGATTAAGCATGCTTCACAGAAACAGAATGACGCCAAAGAAATATAATCTCTGAGCATAAAGTTCCTGATATTTTAAAAGAAAAGAAAACCAAACTCGCCATTCAAACTAATAAGATCACAATAAGATGCACATCATTCCCAAGCAGTAATGCGGCCTACTGAAATTACATTCAAGAATTTTATGGCAACTGAAAGCGAATCATCTTCTTTAGATTGGGATCTACAAAATACATGGATTGAAATACAAACACATATATACCTACGTTACTAGTGCTAGAAAGAAGTATTAATGTATCAAATTTCTTCCAAATTATGAAAAAGGACAATGATCTTTCATACGGAACCTATTGTATCCGATTTGATACTATTCAGTAGCAGCTGAAAGCTAAAGATTAAGACTTGACCATCACAATACTCACAGCAGAGACAACTTCCCATATAAAATAAGCTTGCTAACAAACGATTTTATGATGTCAGATAGAAGCTAGTATGCCTGAAGTCAAATACATACTAGGATGTGGTATAAGGTGGCGCTACAACTTGCATAATGAGTTATCCCAAAAGAAGAAAACCCGATTTCCTTAGACTGAAGGTTGACACATTTCTAGAGTTTTAAACGTCTTAGCAGACCAAGCCACATAAAAGATACTAGAGTCAAATGATGACGATTGAAAAGAACAGGGGAAATCGGCCTGAAGAATACACAATCAATTCATCTTTTTGAAAGAATACTAGAATTTAATTTGAAGCTTCTAAAGCTTTCATGACAATTTTTCCAATTTCACAACATTTAAAACTTTAAAACAAATAAAATCTTCTTCATTGTATAAGAAATCTTTTCCAAAACAATAACTAATTCTAATAACTTTTTTTCAATTTTTTTAACCTCTTTCCAAAAATATCCTTTTCTCATTGCCGTGAAGTAGCCTCTTTCCTCTTTCAGTTAATGCAAATATTCTCTCTGAGAATTAATTCCCAACTACAGTGTTTAATTTTTCTAACATATGTCACAAATAAAATATCTTTTCAGCCAAATCACAGATATTTCCTCTAGATATTTACAAAATAATTGTGCATTAATAATTCAAAATCAAATATTAATTTCTAATAAAATTTGATCTAATTAATTTAATCACTTTATAAAATAAATTTAATCTCAAAGATTAAATCACTTTACAAAATAAATTTAATTTAATTAATTAAATCAAATATAAAGCTCCTAACAATATTAATCAAGATTAATTAAATAATCACTAAAAACTATTATAAATATTAATTAACATTAATTTCCCATAGAACATACCTTGCAAAATAAATGAACGACAAGGAAAACATGGACAACATAACAACAAAGCATTCTGAAACAAAGACTGACGACACACTGTGACTAGGGTTGTGGCTTGACAAGGAAACTTCGTTACTATCTCCCAATCAGCTATACCATTGGACAATGGACACACCCAAACCTATGAATCTAGGTTGAGCCATTGTCCTGTACCTACAATGCTGCAATCAAAACATATGTCGTACACATATAAAAATCATGAATCAAAACACCGTGAAGAGAAAATTGCGAAATCGCAAGGCGCTCACAAGTGAGTGATGCAATCCTGTTCCCTTCACCAATACAATGTCACATCAAAACTAATGAAACTAAACATCAATTAACTACAGATGAGCATATATCAATATCAACTCAAATAAACAACCATGCTAACCAAAAAGCATGTCATAATCAATAATCATCTATATAGTGTACCATCACATCACAATATAAAAACCATCATCACTCCAATGTCAGCGATAAAATAACAACATAGTATCATGGTCTATCAAAGTAAAAGCACTGTCAAAAAATATAAGCAAATAGGAGGGGTACTACATGCACTTAAGCTAAATTTAGGAGTGCTTTTATGCTTTTATTAGTTGAGCTATTATTAGATAATTATATATCATTGCATGAGATGTTGACACTTTTCATGATCTAATCTATTTCTCATTTAGGGATTTTCTCTTATAAGCACTCAACCCTCATTGTATAATATCTCTTCTCTCGAGATTTCATACTATTTTGATAGTCTCTTGCATTCTATAGATTTTTCTTGTTGAGGAATATAGCAATTCTTTGTTTGTAGATCTCTTGCATGGAAGGTGTCTTTATTCATTGTTTGATCCTATGGCTCATGTTTTTTAGAATTCTAACATGGTATCAAAGCATGGATTCAACGAATCCCTTCTCAATTCATGAGGTTTTTTCCTTCAACAAGGGCTATAGGCTTCAAATCTGGAATCCCCTTTGCTTTTTTTCAAATTTTGGAGGTAGGTGAAATTTTGGTGAATTTGGGACCAAAATAGAGTCTTCCATTGGATTCAAAGCTATTGAGAAAGTTAGTTTTTCCTTTCGTTTGTCTTGATTTGGATTCCTGAGGTCAGATATATGAGGGTTTGAAGTAGTTGCATTTTCTAGATCTAGAGGGTACCTATAATTTTGGGGAATTTTGAGCTGAAAAGAACCTCACAGTTGTATTTAGGAGGTTGATTTGATGAATTTTGACTATAAATTTTCCCCATTTTAGTGTCGGGAGCTTTTGAGGCAAAATTTTTTTACACAAGGGCCTATACGGACCTTGTACACCCTGTGCACGCCATTCAAAAAAATTAAAAAATAATTCAATTCGGTGTTTGTTTTTTAAATTTCTACTTTTTTTTAGAAATTTAAAAATAAAATTAAAAATAAAAGAAAAAAGGCTTTAAAAAAAGGCAAGGGGCAGATTGTACGAGGGTACCCGCAGGTACCTACATGTGTAGGCCTGCAACCCCATTCTCATGCGGTCAGTGGATTTTTGGCCTACCGATGATGTTTATTCAGTCGCCTAGCAAAAATAACCTAGCCCACCAGTGGCCTTCATGTTGACTGATAGCCGATTTTCCTTTCCTGACAGTTTTCAAAATATTTCGGCAAGTCCAATTTTTGACAGTCAAACAATTTCCATGAATGACCCAATTTTTTCAAGCCATGAAGATTTACCAATGACATTTTCCTGTAGCCACACCATCCTATTCCAGTGACTGGCTTTTCCAACGAGGTCAAGATTTTTCAGCTGTCACTTTTTTCTCTAGTAGCGCTTTTTTAAGTGAATCTTACACGAAATATTTGGGTAACTTTTTTTCTTCCAAGGATCAAATTCATTTTCTATCCTTTAGGAATATTTTGCTAACATCAACATGATTTCATGCTAATGTCAATGATACAGATGCTGGCAAGGTCCCTCAAGTCCCCTCTTTCACCCTATAGGAGCTATTTTTTCTTTTGGCTATAACTTGACCATATGATATCGAAATTGGGCAAAAAAATATATCATCAGAAAGTTGGTTTTGTCAACTTTACAGTGGTGTGTATCTCATCATAGTTTTCTACTTTTGGTGCATTCTACAGCCTATTGAAGTTAGAGGTGATATTTTTAGTCTCAAGCTCATAAATTTTGACCTATTTCTTCATTTCTCATTATTCCAACAACATTGGGATGGTCTTTCAGAGCTCTTCATATCCATCCATGCTATTTTTCCAGTTTTTTCTCTAGGTACATTTTAGTTAGTTTTTGGTGTTTTCACACTCTAGTGAATTACTTGGATGTTTTAGCTCTTGGGAAATTTTTTCTTGCATGGGATGACTCATTTTTGGATTTTATTTATGTATTTCTAGTATTCTATTCTATTTGGGAATTGTAGACATCCTTTTCATGCACATTCTCTTTTGTAGATTCATTAAGATAAAGTGCCATTTTGGGGATTTTGCACATATTTTTGTGCCTTTTGTACTCGCACTATGATATAAAGTTTCATGGGGGGTTTATGTTTTCCTTTGGTTTTCCATCACACCTTTGTCAAGTGAGTGCCCCTTCCATGATAATAGTGAGAAAAATATGAGCCATAGGATCAAACAACAAACAAAGACACCTTCCACGCAAGAGAGTTGCAAACAATATATGCAATATTACTCAACAAGAAAAAGATATAGAATGAACCTCAAGAATCTTCAAGGAAAACAAGAGTTCTCAAAGGTTGAGAATTCAAGAAGAGGAAGAGCTTTGAAATACAGTTCCAATGTTGTTGGAATCATAAAAACAAAGAAATAGGTGATTCTTGCCTCATACGTGTGTGCCTTAGTTTTCACACTCTATATTTGTAGGTTGTTTTTCCTACATGCATTTCTTGGTTTCACATAGTTTTAGTGTACCTCTCTTGGCTCTCCCTTTTCATCATTATCGGGGGGTTTCTACTAATGGTGCTAATGATTACTTCGTTTCATGTTGGAGTGATCTACATGTATACTTCTTGTTCCTATGTACTTTTGGATGCAACGTACATCAGCAATTGGTTACCCATGCATTTTGATGAGATGGACCACCATATGAACACTCTTGCATTCCTATTTCTAGAGGTTATTCATTTCAACAATATATCAATGATCTTTCAACAATAGTTTAGACCTTCTTTGTGCTTTAGTGATGTTCTACATGTTTCTATTCTTTTGAGACATTGTTTTGGAGGCTTTTTAGTCCTTCATTCACCTTTTTCTCTTTTGGAGAGGAGTTTTCTCCCACGGGGTTTTTCTCCTTTTCTCTGAATTTGAGAGATTTTTTGTTTGTACATGGGTACCTAATTAGGCCTTGTTTATCGATACCCATCATGCATTCTCTTTTTTAGGGTTTTTAGCTACTCCCTAAGTTCATCTTAAGGGGGGTGTTAGAGTAATCATGTATTATCTAATAATTGATTAATTATTAGTATAATTTATTCTCATGCACTTAAGCTAACCTTAGGAGTGCTTTTATGCTTTAATTAGATCATTAAGTCTCATTACATGAGATGTTGACACTTGTCATGATCTAATCCCTTTCTCATTTAGGGTTTTTCTCTTATAATAACTCAACCCTCATTGTATTATCTCTCTTCTTCTCTCTCAAGCTTTCATACCATTTTGATAGTCTCTTGCATTTTGTAGCTTTTCTTATTGAGGAATATAACAATTCTTTGTTTGAAGATCTTTTGCATGGAAGGTTTCTTTTTTTCTATTTGATCATGTGGCTCATTTTTTTCACAATTCTAACAATTATATATAGTTTCCTTAGCTTCGATCTCACACCACACATGTTTTTCTCTTCTTATCTTTGGTTTTATTGCTTTGCTAAATTTTTAGTCTCCTAAAGGATCACATTTTCATACTATATAATCTTATTTGTTTTTATTTTCTAAATTTTGTACTCTTTCACACAATCACTATCAATGATGAAGATATACTTATATGCTTGATAGTCCATTCTACATAAATTTTTCTTCAGGGATATGCACATTTACATCACAATTGAACACTCTAAAATATCAAAGAGGGGTTCTTATAGGCATCTAAACTTGTAACTATGAGTTTTTATCAACAAAAGATGATCTAAGCGATAAATTAATCAAGTAACAAACAATATTGATTTCTTCCACCCATAAATTTTTCTTTATGTCAACACAACTTAGCTTGATTCTATCATTTTTTGTCAATGACATGTTTTTGATTAACAATAAATAGGTTTTGAAGGGTGCCTGAAACCCTTTTACAAAAAATAAAGTGGTAGCAAAGAAAAAATAAGAGACTACCCACCCAACAACAGCAAAAAAAAACCAGTTGATTAACCAACCATCAACAAACCATCAAAAAACCAACATAACCAAAAAAAAAAAATAGCAAGGCCACAAGGCCACTAGAGTAAGTCCTTGAGCACTTTAGTAGCCTCCATATCCTTACCCACTAGCCTATCATGCATGTCCATGATTTCTTCAACATCACGAGTAGGATCCTTCTTACCTTTCTTAGTTTTTATCCTAGTACGAACACTTGGGCCAATAGCCAGATCAGCCGAATTCATCTCCAAACCAGCACCCTCCTCACGAACCAAGTTAGTATGAGCATCAAACAGACCCTTCCTAGTCAACTCCATAGCCTTTTGGTTAAGGAAAACCATACCCTTAGCAGAGGCCTCCAACTTCTCCTTGCTTATATTAATGAGCGTGTCCAAGTCCCTTCTAAGTTTCCTATTTTTTCGTTCCAACACCGCTACTCTCTAGTTCAAGTCATTCTTTAGTAAAGGAAGCTCATCCACCAAACCACCCACATTGGTATTAAGGGATCTAGAAAGCCCAAAAATAGCTTCCTGCTCCTTAAGACTACGAAGAGTAGAGATGTTGCACCTAGCAATAGTATCACGATTATTATGAAGATATTAAATTTCTTGAACCGGCCACATAAGTAAATTGAAGGAGATATCTGCCCCTTCTTTGACAAGGCCTGACGCCTAAGAGAAGTCCATCGCACCCCAAAAAACACCCCTAACCTGATGCGACCCCATCGGGGGATCCTCAAATGACACATCCTCAAAAACCATCTTAGCCTTCCCTTTAGAAATAGGTTCCCCAACAGAAACATCTAGATTAACCACCAAATTCTCCTTACCATCCACAAGGGACCCACCAATACCCGAGTTCTCCCCTTGAATATTTCCTGCCACCTTGTTCAGATTAACATCCTCCACCTTGGCACGGGCCTTCGACTTCTTACCAGTAGAACCACCCTCAAGACACTTCAACTTATGCTTAGCATGCGAAGCTCTGGAGGAAGATGACTTCACATCACCCATCAAAGAGGTATAATCTAGGTTAGTATCATAGCCATCCAACCACCCTTCAAAATCAACTTCAAACTCCAAAGCTTTAGAATCCTGAATCTCCTGAATCCTACAATTCCCACTACCTTTCCCCTTCTTTTTGGAAACAAGGGTTCTAACAATGCAGTTAGCTTTAATAAAATCCACAATGAGAAGCATTAAACCTTCATGTAGATAAGGATTCCTGGGGTTTTTTCTAAAATTCAAAATACCCTCTTCCAAGCAACTCAATAGATAAAAGGGAAACAAAACCAACTTACCATGGCGAAAGTGGTTTAGAAGGACAAAGTGATGGCCATAGAGCACCGTGAATCTTCCATCAAGAGTAAAGTAGTGCATCAAAGCCACTGCTATGATGTAAAGGGTCTAGGACTTTGAAACAAACACAAAGATTTCAAGGAACTTAATGATGCAATCTCAACCCTTCTTCAGGCACCCTGGTGGAGACAAACCTCAATAATGCACCAAATGACTTATTTTTCTTCCTTATGGACCCAAACCCTAGGAATACTCTTAAAAGACTCAAAAAAACTTGTCTTGAATGATTTCAAAGCCCTACCCTTTATCTTAGACACAAAACAAAATTTTCACCTTAACTAGGCTTCTAGCCCCTCTAGGCCTCTAGCGAAGGATTTTTGACTTTGCACTCAAACTTTCCAAAGGAACCTCCAATCTAATGACTGTTTCAAATGTGGTTTGTGATGACAAACAACATATCCAAACCTTGATATCACTTGCTTCAGACAAACCCTTCCAAAATCTGTTGTCTCCTAAAAAACCAGGCCTAATTAGCCCTCTTTTCCAAAGCAACCCCTCTTTAAACTCAACCCCTAACAATGAAACTTTCAAAAGTCTCTTAAAAAATCCCCAAACCAAGGATTTTTAGACTTTTTGTCCTCTATGACACCCCTAACACACTCAAACACAAAACCCTCCTTAACTTGCCTCAAAACTAGGGCTTCTTGAAAACTAACCTTCCAATCACTTCCAGAACTTTATTTTAGACTTTTCACCATTAATTCAACATGTATCAGCTATTACAACTCAAAAACATACCCCTCCTTAAGGCAGATCTTCTACTGCTATACCCTAGCCTCCATCTTCAAGCATTTTTCACTCTGATTTCTTGGTGTACACCACTTGATTCCTCTTTCCTACAATTTAGGTTGTTATATTGATATGATACAAGTTAATTATGATCCATTTCATTGGTATTAGTCATATATTCCCATGAAATGGATCATAGTTCATGAAAAACCGTCAAAACTAGTGCAAATTATGTGTTTCCTTGAGGACAGTCAGAATTTTTGTACAAAAAAATGATTTCTATTGACTTTCAGAGCATACAAAGGTATTAAATCATGTAAATGCAAGTCCTTAAGCCATCAAAATGAATCAAAGTTCAATAGGAATCAATAGAACATCAAAAAGAACACAAAAAGATGCAAAAACTGAAGTTTTCCTATTTTTTCTTAGAACAGTCTATACAATCACTTCTCCACACGCCCAACCTCTATACAAATGATCATTTTGGGGTTATAGAACCATTCCCCAACTGATCCAACCGTTTTGCATTGATTTTCTTTCATTAAAGTGACTAAATCTCCTAAAACCCATTTACCTGCCTAAAGTGGAATTCAAAAATTTGAATTTACAAACTTGAAATTTATTAAATTCTACCACCTAAAAACTATTGGATCTTCAATATCCAACCTTATTTGACCTAATTATATCAGGACCCTTAGGACAGTTGACTCTCTTAACACATTTATCCTTTCCAAATGCCATTATAGGCTTTGAAAGGTCATAGTTGATGTTTTGATTTGCTTGACAGGTCCTCTTAACCCCTGCACACTCCTGATCCTTGAAGAGCTCCTTGAAGGCCTTGGGTGCTCCTGCACCATTCTCCCCAAGAAAGAAAGAATTCTTGCCCCAAGAAGTATCCCATGTGTTGCCACCAAAAGACCCCTTGCTCTCATATGTTTTCATCTTCAAATGACAGGGCATGTAATCTCCCAAAGTCATTGTCTTCCTCTTCTGCCAATCTGCATTCTTGACAGAATCAAAACTTTGATGACATTACCCTCTTGGCTACTTGATCTCAGCCTACCCTTGTACCCTGTTCTTTCCCTTACTCCATTGTCCCCTTGGTGAAAGAACTCCACCATTATCACCCTCAACTATAGGGAATTCAATGCCTCCAACCCTGATACTGTTCAAATCCCACAAAGTCTGATTTGAAGGACTGTCCACCTCATAACCCTACTGCAACTTGTCTTTTCTCAACCTACCAATGTCTTCCCCTGTCTCACCCTGCTTACTTACCTGAAAATGTTTCTCAAAACAGATCATAAAACTTTCATTTGACTTCTCCAAAGGAAAAGGCACTAATTTATATCTAACTGCATCTTTATGCACCAAATATGTGTTGTGAAAACCATCATGCAATGTCCTTCTAGCATACTACCATGGTCTCCCCAAGATGATATGACCACAAGTCATTGGAATGACATCACAAAGCACCCTATCATGATAAGATCCAATTGAAAAATCCACAAAATCTCTCTTACCAATCTCTACATGCTGCATTTGAGTTACCCAAGTGGCCTTGTAGGGAGTAGGATGATCAAATGTTTCAATCCCTAACTTGATTACCATATCAACTAAAACTAAATTGCTATGTGACCCTGAATCTATGAGCAATCTGCATATTTTACCATGACTCAAACAATTTGTTTTAAAAATAGTTACCTTTGGCTCTTGATGAAGTCTTTCTCCTTGCTTGACCATAAGAAACTCACCATCAGTCACAGGGTCTGCCAGGAATGTTTTTGATTCCTCCTTCTTGTCTTCTTCTTCTTGTACCAAGTTAGCTCTCCTATCTCTACCTTTATCAGCTTGTTCCCATTTAGGACACTTGAAGGAAGGATGCCCTGGTTCATTGCAATTGAAACACCTACCTATGAATGGTCCTCTACCTTGTCCAAATCTGCCTCCTCCTCTAGGAGTGTATCCACCTCTTGGATCAGAAAACACCTCTTTGCCTTTGTCATTGCTGCCTTGTCCTTGTTCTCTATTACCTCTGCCCCTGTTTGAACTACCTCCTCTTCCACCATTGCTTGATCTTTCTTTCTTCCTTTTCACCTTTTCCTCAGCTCTAATGGCCAACTGAAAACATTCTCCTAATGTCCTCAACAATTGCAAACCAATCTCATCTTGTAGATTGTACCTCAAGCCATTGATGTACCTGGCTATTTTCACATCCTCTTCTTCATAACCCCCTCTGATACTAAGCTTGTCAAATTTCTCAGTATAGGACATCACATCCATGTCCTTTTGCTTTAAATTCTACCTCATCCTTTTCACATGAATGGTATAATCAGATGGTAGGAACTGCTCTTTGACCAAACTCTTCATCCTAGCCCATGTAGAGACTTTTGTCAATCCTCTAGCCATCCTATCATTCTGAAAACTAGTCCACCATGTCAATGTTGTGCCTCTCAACTTGGTTTTGGCAAACTTAACCTTCCTCTCTTCATCCATCTCTTCAAACTCAAAATAGTTTTCTAAGGCATCAAGCCATCCCAACACCTCTTCACGATCCATCTTCCCTTGATAGATAGGCAAGTCTATGTGACTCTTCCATCCATTACCTTGTACTGCCTTCAACAATCTCAGTAACCTCCTTTCCTCAGGGTCCTCTGTCCAAACTGCTTGTTGTTCCTAATTTACCCTCACATGCTCTTCATCTTCATCATTGTCTTCTTGGTCTTCTTGCTCTTCTCTCCTCCTACTCCTCTCAAGGTTATTTATCCTTGCTTGCATGGTCTCTCTCTCCCTTCTCCATTTCCTTTCTTCTCTTTCTCTAGCCTGCTCTCTTGCTACTTCTTGTTCCCTTCTTTCTCTTCTCTCCCTTTCCAAGATTTCCTTCAACTCTTCCAACTCTCTTGCCAATTGATTTTTTGGTGCCATTTTTGTTTCTTCAATCCATAAAGGACCTACTCACTGCTCTGATACCACTCTGATGCAGAGGGTTTGGGACTTTGAAACAAACACAAAGATTTCAAGGAACTTAATGATGCAATCTCAACCCTTCTTCAGGCACCTTGGTGGAGACAAACCTCAATAATGCACCAAATGACTTATTTTCCTTCCTTATGGACCCAAACCCTAGGAATACTCTTAAAAGACTAAAACAAACTTGTCTTGAATTATTTCAAATCCCAACCCTTTGTCTTAGACACAAAACCAAATTTTCACCTTAACTAGGCTTCTAGTCCAACTAGGCCTCTAGCGAAGGATTTTTGACTTTGCACTCAAACTTTCCAAAGGAACCTCCAATCTAATGACTATTTTAGATGTGGTTTGTGATGACAAACAACATATCCAAACCTTGATATCACTCTCTTCAAAAAAACCCTTCCAAAAAACAAGAGACTACCCACCCAACAACAGCAAAAAAAAAACTAGTTGATTAACCAACCATCAACAAACCATCAAAAAACCAACATAACCAAAAAAAATAAAATAGCAAGGCCACAAGGCCACTACAGTAAGTCCTTGAGCACTTTAGCAGCCTCCATATCCTTGGCCACTAGCCTATCATGCATGTCCATGATTTCTTCAACATCACGAGTAGAATCCTTCTTACCTTTCTTAGTTTTTCTCCTAGTACGAACACTCGGGCCAATAGCCAGATCAGCTGAATTCATCTCCAAACCATCACCCTCCTCACGAACCAAGTTAGTATGAGCATCAAACAGACCCTTCCTAGTTAACTCCATAGCCTTTTGGATAAGGAAAACCATACCCTTAGCAGAGGCCTCCAACTTCTCCTTGCTTATATTAATGAGCGTGTCCAAGTCCCTTCTAAGTTGCCTATTTTTTTGTTCCAACACCACTACTCTCTAGTTCAGGTCATTCTTTAGTGAAGCAAGCTCATCCACCAGATCACCCACATTGGTATTCAGGGATCTAGAAAGCCCAAAAATAGCTTCCTGCTCCTTAAGACTACGAAGAGTAGAGATGTTGCACCTAGCAATAGAATCATGATTATTATGAAGATATTGAATTTCTTGAACCAGCCACATAAGTAAATTGAAGGAGATATCAGCCCCTTCTTTGACAAGGCCTGATGCCTAAGAGAAGTCCATCGCACCCCAAAAAACACCCCTGACCTAATGCAACCCCATCGGGGGATCCTCAAATGACACATCCTCAGAAACCATCTTAGCCTTCCCTTTAGAAATAGGTTCCCCAACAGAAACATCTAGATTAACTACCAAATTCTCCTTACCATCCACAAGGGACCCACCAATACCCGAGTTCTCCCCTTGAATATTTCCTACCACCTTGTTCAGATTAACATCCTCCACCTTGGCATGGGCCTTCGACTTCTTACCAGTAGAACCACCCTCAAGACCCTTCAACTTACGCTTAGCACGCGAAGCTCTGGAGGAAGACGACTTCATATCACCCATCGAAGGGGTATAATCTAGGTTAGTATCATAGCCATCCAACCACCCTTCAGAATCAACTTCAAACTCCAAAGCTTCAGAATCCTAAATCTCCTGAATCCTACAATTCCCACTACCTTTCCCCTTCTTTTTGGAAACAAGGGTTCTAACAATGCAGTTAGCTTTAATAAAATCCACAATGAGAAGCATGAAACCTTCATGTAGATAAGGATTCCGGGGGTTTTTTCTAAAATTCAAAATACCCTCTTCCAAGGAACTCAATAGATAAAAGGGAAACAAAACCAACTTACCATGGTGAAAGTGGTTTAGAAGGACAAAGTGATGGCCATAGAGCATCGTGAATCTTCCATCAAGAGTAAGGTAGTGCATCAAAGCCACTGCTACCTCCCTCCAAATAGGTTTAATATGTATTTTGTCATATCCTCCACAATCCAAATGGACCATCCTAGCCCTTTCCCTATCACGAAGGAAATTATTCCTTGCATTTTGAGAAATTTTCTTGTCCCTATAGAATTTTCTCCCAACCATGGAAAAACCCGTAACCTCAGCAATAAAATCTTCATTAATGGTAGTATCTCTACGAAACATACTAACGACACGGCCATGCCAGGAATCAACAAACTCCTTAGACACTAAGGGTTGGAAACCCTTCAGATTCTCCAAGTAAGGAGTAACACCACCATTCTGCAGAATTTCCCAAACCCGGGGATTAGCTCTCATTTCTTCACAAGACAGTGGCTCCGTGCAACACCTATCCCCTCCCATCATCGAGTTACTAGTAGAGCACAAACATAGCACAACCAAAGCACTAGCCAAAAAACCACCCAGAAAGTGTGTGAGGCACTCGAAAGTAGTTTGAAAGGAAGTAATGAGTAGGGTACTTAGACAACTCGACAACAGGAGGCTGTTCACTCTCTTTTTAACTCTAATTTTTTAGGTGTATGGATTTTTCTTCTATTTTACTATTCCATTATTCTTGCAAAATCACTCAAACTTTGAAGATGAAAACTATCCACTATTTCCTATTCTCAAGCCTTGAAGATTTCTCTTTAATTAGTTCTCAACAAGAGACTTAATTTTTTAAAACTTTTTGAAACTTAAAATTATTGTTAGAAAAAATGCCCATGCTTTCCTAGAGAAGTATAAAAAATATATTTTAAGGAATTTGCAAGTGAAGGAACTAACATAGGTCCAACTACATCACTATGAATTAAAGATAAAATACCTTCAACTCTAGTAGTAATCGTGAAAAAAATAATCCATTTCCACTTACTAAATACATTCAATGCTCACCAAAAATAATCCATGGAACCACTAGTAAGACCCTCAACTACACCTTTTTCTTGTAAATATCTAGGTCCTTTATCACCAATGTGTTCCATTCTCTCATTCCACAACATTGTATTATTTGTAGTCAACTTATGGTTCTAAGTCTTAGGAACCATGTAACATTCACTTATTTTGTTAACATCAATTCTAAAAATATTTCTAGAGTGAAATATTTTTGCTAGGGGCAGGTGCAAAAAGATGGGTAGCCAATTTGTGGCCAATTTTTTTTAAAAAGTTTTGAAAGCTCATAACGCGAGCATGTTATAGCATGCTTGTGTTATGGCTTGGTGTGTCAAGCCTAAGGCTCGGCCACAATGAGCCCATAACGTGAGCACGTTATAATGTGAGTGCATTATAATGCAAGCACGTTATAATGTGCTCGTGTTATGAGGTATTAAAAGCAAAAAAAAAAAGGAATTCAAAATCATTTTCATTGTAACTATTTTTTTTTCTGCCCATGGCCAAAACCCCTCATTTCCGTGCTCGCATTTTGGGAGGAGCCATTTTGAAATATTTTTCATCAAATTGTTGTTGTTTCATCTCCAGGATGCCACCACGTTGACGAGGAGGTCTGAGAGGTAAGGATTTCTTGTTTTTTGTTGTGAATTTGTTAGTTTTAGGTTGTTTTTTATATTTATTTTTTGATTTGTAGGAGATGTTAATGAACTTGCAAACCCTCCTCAAAATCCTCAACAAGCACAACAACAACAAGAGGAACAAAATCCTCAACAAGCATAGCAAGAACAACAACAATATCCTCAAGTTGAACAACCACAACAACAATCTCCTCCACCAATCCCTCAACATCCTCTTGGCACTCAACAAAACTTAATGAGTGAAATTGAAAACAATAAAAATAAATTGAGGATTTAATCAGGAGGTTGAACGATCCAAATGGTTCAACCATGGAAAGAATGACCCTGGCAACTTCACTCAAAGAAATGTTAAAACATGTAGATTCAATCAGCAAACAATTAACTGGTTGGAAAGATAGGAGGTAGGTGGCTAGGGCTTATTACTAGGATAAATTATCATATAAAGATGTAAAAGATCTAAAAATTACAAAATTTGATTTGTGCTCATTATTCATTGACCCACACACAAATGCAAATCTTACCCTCAATGCGAAGAGGTTTCCTATCCATTGGTTTCACCACCAATAGATTAGGAACTTTTTTTGGGATAGGTTGTAGATGGTTTTTGATTACCCACCATGCAACAATTGTGAAGTCCCACAATATTTCCTTAGGAAACTATACTATGAGTTCATTTTGAACAAAATCCTAAATTATTTTGATATGAGGAACTTCCAAGGGCGAGATGGGAGGTCAGCTCAAGATAGACCCAGTGCATAGCAAAATCCTACGCGGCAAGGGAGATGACCTCTCACTAGGCCGCCTCATGAGAACATCGTTATCCCTTCCATTTCGAAGGAGAGTGCCGAGGTAGAGACTTTGCACGCCATCAACTCTTTGACGGTCCATAGTGTCATCCAGCATGCCAGCCCTATACTATAACACCATCTAGGGGAGTCTTCGAGTGGTGGGTTTGGATCCCATTTGTGTCAGTTTTTCAGGGTAACTTGTTCATATGACCCCACCGACACTCAGGAGGATGCTACGCAGGATATGTCTGCAACTATAGAGATGGCGGGGGCAGCTAACATTTTGAATGAGGCCTATGGCATTGATACTCAGGTAAATGTTAGCATGTTCATTGAATTTAATTTATTAAACTTCAATTTTGAAATGCAAGATTAACTAATTTAGTTTTGTGATTTTAATAAAATTTTAGGGTCACAATGTTGATACTTGATACACCATCCCTACACCCACTTATTTCTCCACTGCATGTACTATTGAGGTATGTAACTAGTAAACAATTATAAATTTATTACATGTTAATAGCATTGTTTTATGAATGGTATTTTAATATGTGATTTTGGATGTTGAATAGGATAATATTGGAGGTTTCGAGGGAACACCTCCCAGTGCCAGTGGATTTAGACAAACCTACACGTAGGTAATAGAATAAAGAGTTTAACTAATGAATTGCACTTAATAGATTTGTGTAGTTTATATTCATATCGTTGATTACGTTGAATTGCACATCTTTCAAACTCAAAGCATTACTTCACATTCCATAACTAATAACTAGATGTTGATAGATGACAAAATTTCAACTACAATATAGTTGTTTAGAAAGTCAACATAAGCAGTGATGCAATTACTTCACATAGCATAAGTAATAAGTAGGAGCATCTTCCAATTGCATTTTCTTTTCATGGCATTCCATGAGACCACTTTTTACTGAGGCATCTTTTCAAACAATTCACTACCTTGTCTATGCTATGGATGTTTGGAAGAAATATATGAAAGAATAATAGTAAGCAATAGCATAGACAAGGAAATGAGTTGTTTGAAAAACTGTCTTAAAGAAATGCGGTCTCATGGTGATGTCCATCGCCATGAGACCCAATTTCTTTGAGGCACTTTTTCAAACAACTCACTGCCTTTTCTATGCTACCACATTTTCCATACATGTCTACCAAAGCATTTTATCAAACAATTCATTTCCTCACTGCTATGGCTAAAAGCTTAAAAAGGTGCTTTCCAACAAACTATGGATTCTTGGAAAAATCTATCAAATCATAATAGTAAGCAATAGCATAGACAAGGCAGTGAATATGAAAAAATGCCTCAAAGAAATGTGGTCTCATGGAGATGGAATGCCATGCCATCACCATGAGACCAAATTTCTTTGAGGAATTTCTTAAAAATCACCACCTTTTCTATACTACCACATTTTCCATACATGTGTAGCAAATTATTTTATCAAACTACTCACTTCCTTGCTGCTATGACTAAAAGCCTAAAATAGATGCTTTCCAACAAACTATGGATGCTTGGAAAAATTTCTATCAAAGCATAATAGTAAGCAATATCATAGTTAGGGTAGTGAGTAGTATGAAAAAATTCCTTGAAGAAATGTGGTCTCATGGTGATGGAATGCTATTCCATCACCATGAGAGCACATTTCTCTAAGGCATTTTTTCAAACAACTCACTGCTTGAAGAATAGAAACCAACCCATTAGCCTAAATTCCCCTCCAAATTATTTTCAAGGTCCTCATCCTCAACTTACCAATCCATGGAACCTTCCACCTTTTATCCCACTTGTTCATGTCCCCACTCCTCCCTCTTCATGTCATGATCACCTTCCATCTCATAACCAAGCAGATCACACTATACCATCCACCCCATCTCAACATAATACCATAGAGAAGGCAATGAACTGTTTGAAAAAATGCCTAAAAGAAATGTGGTCTTATGGTGATGGAATGCCATGACACATTTTTTTGTAATGGCATTCCATCACCATGAGACCCAATTTCTTTGAGGCATTTTTTCAAATAGTTCACCACCTTCTCTATGCCACCACAGTTATTGTACATGTCTATGAAAGAATTTTATCAAACAGTTCACTGGCTTGCTGCTATGGGTAAAAGCTTAAAAACACATGCTTTCAAACAAGATATGGATAGGGAAAATAGCAATCGTGATAGTCAGAAATATATAGTTTAATAAGTACTCAATTTTTTTTTCATTATCTCATACATTATAATTCATGACATGGATTGCTATTGTAGTTTTCATGATTGAATAATTTGTTGTTTTATTTTCATATGTTGCAAGCGGATACACCTCTGAATGTTTAGAGGGAAATGGAGATCGGTGTTTCATCTACTATAGTCTCCTTGATGGCTCTGATAGGGGAGGAATGAGGCAAATTACTAAATTTCAATTTACATTCATTGTTATAGATGTTAGTTAGTGAAAAATAAAACCATTATTGATTCGTAGTTTAATTTCTATTTGGATGGTTTATATAGGGCTTCAACACGCCTCAACATGGGCATTTGAATATTTCCCTCATGGAGAGTGAACATCAGATGGCAGTAAGTGATTATTTCATTAAATATATCATTTTTTATAAAGTAATTTCTATATATTAATGTCTTTACTTCTTATTGTAACAGATAAGACTTGACTAAGAGCTAAACCCTAGGAGGAGCACCAGGAGCACTCCTCAACTGCAACATAAATGAGTGACAGATGTATAGCCATCCAATCAACAAGCAAAGGGAAAGAGATTATTTCGAGAGCATGGAGAGCGATGACTTTTGATTCCAGAGCCCTTTGTTGTATGCGTATATAGCATTTTTGTACATATTTTGTATTGGATATATTTGACATTGTATGCCTATATGGAATTCTCGTAAGCGTATATGGCTATTTTGTACCTATATTTTATACTTATATCGACACATATTTATGTATGCCTACATGGATATTTGGTTAATACAAATATTTATCGATGGTGTTCATATTTGCATTATAAATTCATGGCTCAATAGATATGAGTTATGTGTATTCAAGTGTATACTTTACAACTTACATGTATACTTTGTGACTTATGTGTATTCCAATGTATACTTTGTGACTTACGTGTTTTCATGTGTATACCTTGTATTCATGCATATACTTTGTATTAATTTTTGTATACTATGTATTCATGTGTATACTTCAAGGCTTACGTGTTTTTGAGTACTTGTGCTTCCCTTATTCACATGTACATGCTTGACTTATTTATGTGTATACTTATTAATTGGTTAGCCCTAGCATTGATCATTGTTGTCCTTCATAGTTTTTCTTGAATATTAATTGATTGATGCTAAACAACTTTATTAGTTGATGCTAATCAACTTCAATATTTCTAGGAATAGTAGTAGAGTTGAAAATTCCAAAATTGTACAAATTGAAAAGAAAAGATTAACTATAATTAAATGCATTGATCATTAACTCGATAATTGATTAAGAATGAGTATAAAATATATCAAGTGATGATCCTTCTAGAATGATAGTTGCCAACTAGAAAATAGGCAAAGCATTCCCAATACTTTGAAAGTAATAATGCACCCAAAATTGCAACGAGAGAGAAGGCTTATTTAAGATCCTTGAGCAATGTATTTCCTAATGCTCCCTTGTTCTTACATATCACAATAACAGATACCAACACAAAGATGCGAGACAAAAAAATGACTCACTTTCAATTTTTAGAAAATGAAATTACAGATTCAAAGCTTACATGCTACAACCTCACAGGCTTGATTCATTACAACAAAATCAACTCTAAAAAGAAAATATGCTATTCAGAACCACAATCTGCAATATTAGGGCCACCTTCTATAGCCCCCGCTTAACCCTTTTTATTTTCCACAATAACAGCCCTAGAATGTTCTAGAAAGTTCAAATTTCCCCTTTTTGTTCTGGTGCCAAATGTTCCACCATTTGATTTCTGGCCTAGGAAGAAATTTTTATGAAATTCAATTTTTTCAGGACCAACTTCACGGGGCCATAACTTTTGATCCAAGTGTCTGATTTTCTATTATTGCATATCGTTGGAAACTCTCTATGAGATCTACAACGCATGAACCCATCGTAGGTCGGTCCGACCACTTTTTGAGCTATTTCGGGGCCTTTAAAGTTTTATATCTGAATTTGAAGTTGCATTGGAGAAATTTCTTGGGACATAAAATTTAATTTCTCCCAAACCGTGTAGGGTACTAAGGTGATTCTTTCATGACTGGAAATGTTTTTTAGCTCTACTCCTGGGGGTAAATTTTCATGTCCATACGAGCCCATTTAGGCCTACTTACTAAAAATAGTAAGTGCCTATTTTTCACTATTTTTGATGCTTGACAGTCTTATAGCCCTTAAATGCCATCATGGGACTCAAAACAACTAAAGAAAATAAAGAATTTTTTTTTTTTGGGTGATGCAAGATTGCCCTACACTGTTGGATGCTCCTGCATCAGACACCCAGGCTAATTTGAAAAGTGACCCTACCACTTCTTAGAAGTTAGAGGAAAACCAAGGAGGTTAACCTCGCCCTCAGATATACATGATGAATCTTCAACAGGCCTTTTTCTCCATTTCACCAAGTACTCTACATATTGTTTGTTTCTTGTGCTTCTACCCACACGGCTATCCAAGATTTCTTCTATCTCTTCCTTCTCTGAAGTAGGTGCTAGAATTTTCAACTGTTCATTTATCAACCCCTCCTCTATATCACCTTCATGATTCTCTATCAAATCAGTAATTTTGAACACAAGATAAATTTTTATTCCAATAGGAAACTCTACCTAATAAGCATTTCCTGAATCATGCTTCTTCAAGATCTTGCATGGTCCAAACTTCATCTCTAACTTGTTGTATGTACCAACTGGAAACCTTTCCTTTCACAAATGAACCATGACTTCATCTCCTACCTGGAACTCCTTATACCTCCTTTTTTGATCTTCCCGAGCCTTATATTATGAGTTCATCTTATTGATATGTTTCTTCACCTCTTCGTGCAAATTCTTCAGGTGCTCAGCAAAATCTTCAGCCTCAGCACTACTCTTTTCCCCATTATCCATCTTTCTTAGTTCAGAAGCAGTTCTTGGACTATTCCCATATACAATCTGGAATGGTGATTTAGCAATGCTCCTATTGATAGAATTTTTGTAAGAAAATTCTACCTATGGTATAATCAAATCCCATCCCTTGGGTTTATCTCCAACTAAGCATCTTAGCAAGTTTCCCAAACTCCTATTCACCACCTTTGTTTTTCCATCAGTCTATGGATGGTGTGTAGAAGTAAACTTCAAATCTATCTTCAACTTCTTCCATAATGTCCTCCAAAAATAGCCAACAAATTTGGTATCTCTATCTGAGACTATACTCTTTGGTAGACCATGTAGTCTCACCACCTCTCTGAAAAATGACTCTACAAAATGAACATTATCATTGGTCTTATGACACAAAATGAAATGTGCCATGTTTGAAAATATATCAACCACCACAAATATGGAATCATTCCCTCTTTATGTCCTTGGAAAGCCAAGAACAAAATCCATGCTAATACCCTCCCATGGCCTCTCAGGTACATGTAATGGTTGATATAATCTAGTATTCTGACCAGTTCCTTTTGCCATCTAAAATACTCTGCAACTTTGTACAAACTTCTTCACATCTTGTTGTAACTGTGGCCAATAATAATTCTCATTGACAAGAGTAATGGTCTTATCTTGACCAAAATTTCCAACCAATCCTCCACTATGCTTCTCCTTGATTAGATTCTCTCTCACAGAACTCCTTGGAACGCACAATTGGATTCCCCTAAACAACATCCCATCTTGGATTAAGAAATCTAGCCATCTTGTCCTATCTAATGTAACAGGTTCCAAACAAGCCTTCCAAGCTTCTACAAATTCTGGATCTTCTAGATACAAACTCTTGAGTTCATTGAACCCAACAACCTCTATATTCATTTCTATTACCAATTTTTTCCTTCTACTTAAGGCATCTGCAACTTTGTTTGACCTTCCACTCCTATGCTTCAAAACAAAAGTATAACTCTGCAAAAATTCAACCCATTTTAAGTTTCTTTGATTCAACTTTCCTTGACTATTGAGATACTACAAATCCTAGTGATCAGTATATAAAACAAATTATTTTGGAAACTTATAGTTTCTCCATTTCTTCAAAGCCTGAACTATAGCATAAAACTCTTGATCATAGACAAAATATTTCTTCTTATCATCATTTAAATTCTCACTAAAATAGGCAATAGGCTTACCTTCTTAACTCAAAACAACTCCTATGGTAGTGCCACTAGCATCACAATCTACCTGAAAGACCTTATTGAAATATGGAAGTGCCAAAACAAGTTGATCTATAACTTTCTTCAACATATCAAAACTTTTGGCTGCTCTTTTAGTCCACTTAAAATCTTTTCTATCCCCTCTCATCACTTTAATTAGAGGTACACAAATACTATTGAAATTCTTAATAAACTTTCTATAAAAACTTGCTAGACCATGAAATGATCTTACCTCTATAACAATCCTCGGGGTAGGCCATTCAATGATAGCTCTCACCTTCTTTGGATCTATTTTAAGACCCTTTGTTGAGACAACAAATCCCAAATACACCAACTCTCTCTTCACAAAACTACATTTCTTCAAATTAATCAACAACTTCTCCTCCCTTAGCTTCTCAAAAAGTCTTTGAATATGTATCAAGTTCTCCTCCAGTGTCTTACTAAAAAATTAAAATATCATCCAAGTAAACAATAACAAATTTTCCTAAAAATTCTTTCAATACCTCATTCATAAGCCGCATAAATGTGCTCAGTGCATTGGTTAGCCCAAAAGGAATGACTAACCACTCGTACAAGCCCTCCTTGGTTTTGAAGGTTGTCTTCCATTCATCTCCTTCTCTAATCCATATCTGGTGATATCCACTCTTCAGATCTATCTTCGTGAAGTACTCAGCTCCACTCAAACAATCCATAATGTCATCCATTCTTGGAAAGGGAAATCTATACTTGATGGTGATCTTGTTGATGGCTCTAGAGTCTGTACACATCCACCATTCCTCGTCCTTCTTTGTTTCTAGTACTACAGGTACTGTACATGGACTCAAACTCGGCCTAATCAATCATTTTTGTAACAATTCTTGCACTTGTCTATTCAACTCTTCACTCTCTGCTGGAGTCATACGATGAGTTGTCTTATTTGGAAAACTAGCTCTAGGAATCAAGTCCATCTGATGACTAATCTTTATTACTGGAGGAAAACCTTCAAGTACATTATAAAAAATAATAGCTTGAAATTCATTCAACAAATCCAAAACCTCTACAGGTACCTCAGTAATATCTTCTTTATCAACTCTAGGGATCAATGAAAAACACATATGCTCATGTTTCATTCCTTCTAAGAACTTTCTTCCATCAACCAAACAAATTCTTGCATTACTATATACCTTTTCCTCTACCTCTTCCAAGGGCTTCAACTTATGATGAACTCCATCCTTTGTCAAAGAATAGGTGTTGGCATGGCCATCATGTATTGCTCATCGATCAAACTACTATAGTCTTCCTAACAACATATGACAAACATCCATAGGCATAATATCACATAATACCTCATCATGGTAATTTCCAATCTTGAACTTTACCATACATTGTTCATTTACCAAGGATTTATGGTCCTTTTGCAACTTCTCCGTAAGCAGGTTCATCTGACACATATATCCATCTATATCAACTAAATTCTATAAATATTCATCAACCTTAACATTTTCACTTTCAAAAATATTTCTTAACCTTTTTTTGTGTAACATTTGTAAGCTTTGATTTTAGTAGAATATCCAAGGAAGATACCTTCATCAGATCTTGCACCAAAATTTCCTAAGTTTTCTTCTTCTCTTTTGATATAAAACTTTCTTCCAAATACTCTAAAGACTTGACAATAGGAATCTTTCCATACCATAACCCATAGGAAGTCTTTGTGCTATTTTCTTTGGCTTGAACTCTGTTAAGTATGTAAATAGCAGTATGAATCACTTCTCTCCAATAGACTTCTGATAGTTTAGCTTCTTTCATCATAGTCCTTGTAGCTTCTTGAACATTTTTATTTTTTCTTTCAATCACTCCATTCTGTTGAGGAGTTTTAGGGGAAAACAAGTGCCTCTTTATTCCCTAAACTTCACAAAACATGTTAAACTCATTGGAGGTGAATTCTCCACCTCTATCAGACCTCAAAATTTTTATTTTTAAATCCATTTCATGCTCAACCATATCTTCAAATGCTTTGAATCTACTAGAGCATCATATTTTTCTCTAAGAAAAGTAACCCATATCATTCTAGAGTAATAATAAATCAAAAGCATGAAATACCTATCACCTTGAAGACTTTTCACCATTGTAGAACCACATAGATATGTATGTATTAATTCTAGTAGTCTGATAGTAGATTGTTCCTTTCCCTTGAAACTACTCCTTATTTGCTTTCTAAATTGACAATTTCTACAAATGACATTGATAGGATTTGTAATTCTTGGTAGGTCTCTTACTACATGAATTGAACTGATTCTAACTAAAATTTCAAAATTCATGTCACACATCCTCCGATGCCATAACCAACTATCATTAATCTGAAACATAAAGCAATGACCATCAACACCCTTGAGATGTTAGATATTTCTATTTTTCCTCTTACCAACAACAATCATAGTTCTGATCCCTTTTTTGATCTCACATATTTCATCCTTAAACACAAGATTATATCCTTTGCTACACATTTTTACAACACTCAAAAGATTAAGCCTTATGCCTTTAACATAGTAAACATCTTCAAAATTATGCTTTCCATCAAAACTGATTGAACATATTCCACAAATCTTAGCTCGTGAATCATCTCCAAATTTAACTAATCCTTCATCATACTTTTCAACTTTAAAAAACTTACTTTTTTCTTTAGTCATGTGATTAGAGAAACCACTATCAACAACCCAGTAGTTTTTCTCCTATTTAACATGAAAAGTAGAAACAAGAGTACCTTCAACCTTATCCTTCTTCTCCATAACACTTTCCTTCACACAACTTTTAGAGTTACCAAAAGTAGATTCATATTTTAAAGCTAAGAACAATAATTCATTCTCATTAGCATCTCCATAATCATATTCATCATCAAAAATATCATCTTCTCTAACATAGTAACTTCTTTTAATCATCTTTCCTTTGTTTTCCTTACTTTTATTGTTCACAGCTCTGTTTAGACATCTTGAAGCATAATGACCTATATTTATATAGCTAAAACATTTGAAAGGTAGTTTACATTTGTACTTACTAATGCCCTTTTTCATCCTTCTTACAAAGATAGCTTCCACATCATCAAGATCTTTCCATCTGAATCTTCATTTTTTCTAATTTTCTAGCCTTTAAAGCAATCTCTACTTTTGTACCATTTTTCAAACCAACTTATCTCATTTCAAATGAAGTTAGTGTACCAAGAAACTGATCTCTAGAATAAGTATTAAAATTTGCAACTTCCTCAATAACAGATACCTTTTCACTGTAAGAATCAGGAAGATATCTAAGAACTTTCTTTACCACCCTAGGTTCTTTGACTTGTGCACCGAGACCTCTCATTGCACTTACTAGCTCATCAACTTGCTACATGTAAATTATAATTGTTTCATCTTCAAACATTTGTGGGGTCTCAAATTGTGCCTTCAAATTCTACAACTTTTCTTGTTTAATCGTATCATCTCCTTCATAAATTCTCTCTAGCTTGTCCCAAACTTCTTTAGCAGTCTTCGAATTCAGAATTTGAAAGACTATTCAAAAGTATAAATCTTTCCTTACCTTTTATTTCATGGGACTTGACCTCATCACTTGTGCTTGGACCATTCATAGGTGAAAAATTTGAGTCTTTAGTTCCTTTTCAATCTCATACCCATGGGATGCTAGATATACTTCTATATTTGTCTTCCAAAGTGCATAGTCTATGCCATCAAACTTAGGCCAATCTAACTTGTTCGCCATCTTGGATCTACCTCAAGTAGTTAAGCTCTTCTCCAAGGAACCTTGATCTGATACCAATTGTTGAATGAACAAGTCAACTAAGAGGGATGTGAATTAGTTATATCAAATTAAAACATCAAAAACCCTCAACAGTAATCAAATCCACAAGCATTCATTAAACCCTTGTTTTGTTATATTGATCAATCATGAAATGTAGATAATAGAAACTAAAATAAAAATACCATACACAATAGAACACTATATTTATGTGGAAAACCCAATGAGTGAAAAAATATGGTGAGGATTAGATCACAATATAAGTGATTACAAAATTGGTACAAGGGATCACTGTTAGAATAGGACACACTATCCAATATGGCTCACAGTCAGGGCTCACTACCACATAAAGAAAAAGAAGATAGAAGAGAAATATTACATAAAGAAAAAATTATCAATGCAACAAGGAATCCACCACAATTACTCCAACACTCTTGTAGCCTTTTTTGAAGGATTGCAGATGCCTTCAAATCACTGCTTTTAGAAGTCCAACACTTTGAAGTTCACACTACTCTGCTCAAATTTTCATCTTCACTTTTGCAATTCACATCACATTCATCACTCACATCTATCTTGCCTCTTTCTTAAGGTCTTCCAACAACACCACTCTTATTTATACCATCCTCAACCTTGAAAATCTTCTCCAAGGTTGGCAGCACATCCTTTACATTTATAATTTCAAATTTGGTTGGCACCCAAAAATTCCTATGGTGGATAGGAATGAATGCAACTCATATAAATCCTTGGTTAGGAACCAATTTTTTTCTAACACGCCTCAACATGCTTCCAAAAACTTTGAAATGGCTTCACATGTAGTGTTAACACAAGGTCGGTCGTTACCCATGCTAAACACCATAAAACTATTAAGTACACGCTTCCCACTTGATAAAGATGACACACTGACCACACAAATATATTTTATACAATCTAGAAATATCCACAAACCACCTGAGATCCAACAAAAAATTCTTCTAAACTCGCATCTTAGAAATACTTCAACCTAGAATATCAAATTAACCTCATATGCACAATGACACATGAAACACACACTGCACTGTACCAAATTAAGAAGATACTTGAATTCAAAAATATATAAACAATATAAGAAACTTCCTAGATATGTACAACTTGAAACCAAATTGCAGAAAAATGCGGAGAAAATACATTTCTCCCAGTCCACAGTAAACAACACTGAATGTCGAGTTCACACACTGGTGAACATATCTCACTCTACACAATGATCCAAAAACCAAAACTCTAGATATAGAAACTCTTGAAAACCTTGAACAACATATCAAATCTACACAGGCATAGCATCAACAAAGAAGAAATGTGAAGCACGTCTGGAGCATGTTCTGAACACTTGCACAACACTATTTTCTCTATTTATCAAATTTTATCAAAAGAACTTGGAAACAAAGTACCAAAGACACCATATTTACATATTACTACATTCCAAGACATCTCCAAACACTACAACATAAAGATAGCTCCATGTGCTCACAACACTTCCTCAATATCTCAACTATACATGCACACAAATTGCAACAACTTGTTTCCCTCTTTTTCACAATTTTCTCAATATCCTTGACATATTCACCATACAACAACCTTCCTTAACACATAGTTGACATAAATGGTAACACCAGATTGTTGAAATTAATGACAACACCTTCATACTTGCAACATACCACCAGTGATGCTTCTTCTATTGGTTGAGAATGAATCATCATGGATGATCCAACTACAACTTCATGTATAAAAATGGAAATAATGTAAGACTATTTCTATATATATATAATCATAATATATTTGAAATTAGCATATAAATCACTAAAATAATTTTTGTAAGTTATTTATTTTTTTAATTCAATTGAAATTCAATTCAATTACCTTGACTCTTTGTGATTGCTCTGAGACTCGTTCCATGAATGATAGTCCCTTAGGATGATCAGGTGTTCTACCGTAACGTATTGGAAAAGGTGCCACCTCATTCACATTTGGAGTACACTACAAAATTAAAATAAGATCATGATATATTTAATTAATCATAACTTAAATGATATGTATATAATAAAAAAAGTTAAACATGTATAAAAAATTACACCATCAAGTCTAGGAAAATTCAATGGCCAAAAGAGTACCATGATGAACTTCTCTAAGTTCCTCCTCTTTTATCGATTGTTTTCCCACTTAAATATACATTATAAGTACTAAATAATTTTTATATTAATTTTAAATAAAATGCACTATGAAATAACTTTAAGTTTTACCTATACAAAATATTGACCTTCCTCCCCCTATCACCCTTGATGGCTCTTCTATTCTTTCCTCTTATTCCTTCACAAGTGTTCTTGCCTCTGATGTTGGATCATCTTATGTAGTTTTCATACCATGAATATTGAATATTCAAATGTGTTTAGGGGTAGCTCACTAGTCTCTCTAAGAGAATCTAAACACAAATGACTGCAAAAATAATGAAATGATGAGGCACACAAATATTTATAGATAAAGAGGGTCTGCTAACATCAATAAATCAAGCAAGAGCATCAATCTCATCTAAATGGGAAAGTTGATAAGTTTGTGTAATCAAATGACTAGTCAAAGAGTGTAAGGAATTGAGGCTCTAAATTGTTGCATTTGCAACAATGTTTGGATGTGTTATTGGAGGTGGAAAAGGAATAGGAGGGAAAATATATGGACCTTGCATTTGTCACATTGCTCCAAGTCTATCTTGAGGAATTATTCTACCTAATCCTTGGAAATATCTAAAGTCAAAATAGTTCACATGCTTCCCTAAAGCAAAAATTGCATATAGTTTGTAGATGAAATATAGAGGGAAATTAAGATCATTGTTGGATGGTTTATCAAAAACCATCCACCAAAGATCCCAAAAATTTCTTTCCATACCCTCATGTTTGCACCATTTAATGGAAAATTTTGGCAAGTACATACATCAATTGGTAATCTAGTTTTAGGATTCACAAAATGTTGTGCTAAATGGGTTTTGGATATGTCTAATTCTTTAATTTAATCATATGACAAGCCATATGAGTATTCTTTCCTCTTGGATTCTTGCCACTCTTCAAATGACTTATGTTTTCTTGTGAGGATTTTAACATGAGAAATAATTCCATCTAAGGTAGTTGGGATTGAAGATAATCAAGGGTTTCGACAATATATTTTCACAATGTTCATCAATTTAGTAATATTTTTGTCAACTAGGTCCTTAATTGAAGGAGGGTTTGGTGGAGGATGGATTTATGGGGGAGGGTTTGAGTTTCTAAATTCCTCTCCAATTTCAACCTATTGTAAATTCAAAATTTACAAAATAACAAAAAAATTAATGTTATCACTCAATATTGTGCCCTTGCTAAGATGTAGAACTTGGCTTATTGGTGAAACATGGGATCCTTTCCATGTTTGTGGGTCACCAATGATGAAAATGAACCTCCAGAGAGGATCGGTTCCCTTGGAACTTCACCTAATTAGACCTATGCTACTACTTTGCTGAGGAAAAGAGAGAAGGAAACATAAAAATGAGCATACTTTTTCCTAAGGTGATGCACCAAAAAGGTTTTCAAACCTATTCTATTGTTTTAATACACAATTTCCAAAATACCCAACTAAAATTCACACAACTCAATTGTTTAACATGCTCATACATGAGTATTTCATAAGAAATTTGATATGTTTACAATTTAAGAAGGAAGATCAGATATATCTTTCACAAATAAAGAGTGTAAACATCAGTGACATAACTTATGACCTGTATGAGAGATGCTTTCTGCTTAAAGGTGTTGAAATGAGACAAAAAACTTGAGGATTTATACATAAAATCATAGAAATAAGTATCAACCATTCATGCACACACAATGAAACAACCATTGAGAAGGAAAAAAAAAATGAATTTTATTGATAAAAGAGGTGCTTACATAGATGTACAAGTTTGAAAGTGAGCTACATCTGTTATCTCGGCTTGAAAGAACTTGAAAAAACTAGTTACAATACATGCCAAGAGAGAAAAGAACTAGTGAAAAACTTGCCTACTACTTTCCTTTATGCTACTCAACAACTTACATGAGAATAGGAGCATGTGTGGAATAGAGAAAGATAAGTCTCCACTTCATCTTGCTGGGTCAAGCTCCTTTGGTCGTCCAAAAAAATAATCCCTGCTTTTTAGCCCCTTAAACTACTCCAAAAGGCTATTTTAGTGATGAAGAATTCATCCCTTGACCCCTTCTATCATCAAGGCTCATAAAACAACTCCTCGATACCTTGGAAAGCTTCAAACTTGGTCAAAATTAGCCCCTCAATATGCTCCACCAGCTTACACAACTCAACAAACCTCCTAGATGTCCTCCAACTATTCATGATTGCTCCAAACTATTGCAACTTCTTCAAAATTTCTGATAGAACATGTGGAGAATATCTGAAAAGTCAAAAGTTTCCTAAGAAGGTATAGGATATTCTCTCAAGGCTAACCTTTTAACACTTGCCTCATTTACAAAAGCTTTTTTCTTCATCTTTGTTGCACACTGTCACTTCTTTAATGAGCCATTTTTATTTTATTTAAGGCAATCATAGAACCTTTTCTACTACAGTCACCTAAGAATACTACCATGATGCTAAATATGGGCCACTTGTTCACTAATGACATCATTATCCCTGTCATTTTGCTTCCTTGTATAAACTTGACTATCATTGGTACTTATGACCCACTTGATGCCTCTTCTTGGTTCCCATGATGATGATTATCCTTTTGGGTTTGTATCAGGGAACCCTACTCTAGTAAATGAGTATCAAAAACCTTCCAGAACAATATAGCTCCTTAATGCCCATGCTCATATCATCACAACCATTGCCTCAAGACTGTTTCATTGTACCTCAAATAATTTCTATTGATAGGCCTTGAATAAGGATAGAAGTAGACTCAATAGATGTTCCAAGGAATCAATCTATTACTAAGGGAAATGAAAAAACTCTTAGTATCTCATCAAATTGCTCATGAAACACAAATCATGGTATATTCACCTGCATAAATTTGAGACAAATCCTTTTCTAATTGTTCTATCCTTAAGGAATGACCATAATATTATAAAACTTTGATGAAATTTGAGCTTTTGTTGTCATACCCTAAGTGCACTTCCCTTAATCTTACATATTTGACACTAACACTGTCATAATTATTCATGAGGACTAACATTTGTAATTTGACAAGGATTCACTATTATGACTGTCATCATGAATTGACTACTTCTTAAGTTGCAATTCCCTTTTCATTGTAGATTGTGAAACTATTCCATAAAAAATGATGTCAATTCCCCTATGATTGGTCCTTCAACTATCACCTCTAATCTCTTTCATAGACCTTTCCACCGAGTCCTTGGTTTATCTATCTTGGATAATATCTCTGCAGGCTACATGACTAGAAATTCTACATTTGTTCATTACTCATCCACAATAAAATCCATAAAAGAGGCTCTTCAAGATAAGAATGATTTCAATATAACAATTTGACAATAATCTTCCTTCTTAGAGCTTGAATTTAATAATTTCAAAACCCTTTGAAACCTATGTTTTCTTTTCCCTTAACAACTTTGGGTTTCAACTTGCATTCTCTTTTGATTTTTGATCTTAGTATAAATGTCAAAACTCTTTTCTAGCACCCTTCCTGGAATTGTTCACTGTCATTATTCTATATTAGACTTCCCTCCATATTCTTGCCACAAACTTTTCATTCCTTGAAATTCATTGACAACACTTGTTCTTTTCAAAAAAACCTGTAACTTATCACAAGGAAGAAAACAAGGGTTCAACAATGCTGCCCTATATTTTTCCTTAATCTAGAACCTTAAAAAATGCTCATGGTTGTCATTGCACTGTGATTGTCTTGTATTTTGTTATACCACTGCCTTGTCCCTTTGATTTTCATTTATATGTATCATCAAGAACCCTTACACTTGATTATTGAGTCAAGACTTTAATTTCCATATCTGATTCAACCTTGCAATCCAATTTTATGACTTTTCAAAGCTTTTTAACCTTTGTTTACATTATGACCAATCGCTGCATTAGCTGCTAGAATCATTAGTATAATAGAAGGTTCCAAAAATATCAAAAATTCCAAAATATCAGTAATACTTGATATTTGATCATTATAATCAGCCACAAACCTATTCTATTTACCCTTTCCTTCAACATTTTTGCATCTTCAAAACTCTCTCCACCTTGATGCATTAGCATAATGCACATACCTAGGTAAAGAGTATCTATGTCTCTTGTTGACCACCATTGTAAATTGTGTTTGACACTATCCCTTGTAGAAATGAAACATTTCTCTTACTTCTGCATTGTAAACAAATGATGCTATGAGTGATTACATTTATCATTGGCAGTATTTGCATCACAAAAACCTTTTGGAAATTGCTCTTTGCTCCTCACTTGATAACTGCCACATTGGCACCAAAGATTATCTATTATCAATCTCTTAACTTTAAAAAACAATCATAATGGATTATTATTTATGATGAAAATAACAAGAGCAATACATATCAACATTCTTAAATGATACTTTAGCCTCAACTAGCTAAGTCTCCATGCCTAGACTGCTATCTCTTTTGATATTTTTATAGACTATCCTTCATAGTTCTTCCCCTTTCATCATTTTTCATGGGAATTTTCATGCTTATTGAAGTCACAGTCCCTTGAAATCTGTCACTTACACTTTTAATAAAAAACATTTGTCTTCTATTTCATGGTTGTGACTAGAGATTGTTTTGAAGACCTCATGTTGACTATAGTCTTCCTTTGAAGTCTCCCCATCAAACATCAAATACAAAAAACTCTACTAAAGTTTTCATTTCAAGTAGACATAGCTCTTATGATGTATTTGCATGATGCCAATATCTTTGATATACCACTATGCTATTGTCCACCAAAAGTAGACAAAATGGAACATATGAGGTTAGTGACATGTTATCAAATATAAATTGAAGAAAGACAATCACCATTAAAGTAGACACAATAAAAAATGGTTTTCAGACACCATCATGACTAGAGTGTTCTCCAATTCTAAGAATCAGGGTGGATAATATCAATAGCACTAAGGCCCCAACCTATTAAAGGGTATGCTTCTACCATTCCTTGTCTATCCTTATGGTCTTGCAACTACCATTCCTTGGTTGTCCTGAGTGTTCCCTTCACAGGGATTGTAATGCTTGAAACCCTATCTTCCTTATACAAAGGTGACTATCCCTTCAACCTTGCAGGGTCACTATGTTTTGAATCTTCAATATGAATTATTCTTCTTTATCATGAATTTATTGTGATAACTTGAAAACCCTGCTCTTAACTACCTTCCTCCTACCTCACTATCATGTCATATTGTGCATAATGATTGTGTCTTCCTTAACTCTCACAGACTTCCCTTTTACTTAGTTGCAACATGTTATTCATTTTAACTCCATCACTTATGATTGGGCATCACCTTTTTAAAGACTATCATTTCTATTAATGACTATGATTTTCTAACAAAATTCACATTTTTACATCTGCATACTCATGGATATAACCTTGATCTGAAGCTCTATCATTCCACATATTCACTATTTCCTCACCAAATCATGTCTTCATGTATCACTTGTCACACATATCCTATCCTATATTCTTCTCATATGGGTGACCTTCACCTATTTTTTACAATGCCTTTGTTAAAAAATAGGCCTAAGCTCTATCCTTCAAACCTTTGTGGCATTGAAGCTAGCAACACTTGAAGTAAACCAAAGGAGTTCCTCCTATACTCTTGAAATTTTGACTTGACACACACAAGAGACAAGTGTATGTATACAATATCAGTGAGGTTGTGATATTGTTAGACAATACAAGTCCCACAAACATTGATATTAACTCATAGATAGAGACTAACACTTTAACATACCAAATGAATGTGAAAAAGGCTACCTAAAAATATAGGGCCAACCCTAATATATCAGATAGTTGTAAAATTACAAACCAAAATAGGTCGACCTGCTATCAATATATGAGAAATCAATCAATATACCCAACCAAAAAGTTGTTACAACAATACCCCACACATACTGACAAAGTAAATAAATCAACAAATCCATCTTAGGAAAAATGTGATAAAACCATAATAAATCAAACAAAAACTATGACACAACTTCCACAGTCCTCCATAGAATATGCTCACAATGTGTTGATTTGTGGCTTTAGAATTTGTTTCACATGAATCAAAAGATGACTCTCTTTGATCCTTATGATAATCCATATTTCTCTCTTACTCTTCCATGTACATACTTATGCATAGACCCAAAAAACATGATCTTGAAGACTCCAATGATTTCAATGCTTTTGAAGCATTCCCATGCTATTCTTGATCACCTCCAATTGCTTCAAGATAGTATCTTTAAAGCTAATAAATAGAAGTAAGATAGAAATCCCACATTGCATACATGTAAAACCTAGAAGCTGAGTGTAAAATAAGATTATTTAACTCCATGTTTTCCCATTCAAAAAGGTGTTCGAACCAGTCAAGGCCACCATAGTAGTTTGAAAACTTTGTGCAAGGAATGCTAAGAATAAGGGAAAACCCTAACAACTTGAGTTGGCCAAAGAAACTCAAAATTTTCATCTAGTAGGCTTCCCTCCAAGTGTTCATGATTTTGACCCCTTCTAAGGTTTATTTTGATAGTTAAACCCATTTCAAGATCCTAAAACAAAACTACAAAGATTTAAGACAATATGATCAAATTTGTTTAAAGACTTTTATTACCAAAAGAGTAAAAATACTAACATCTTTGGTGACCTCTGCAAAATGCTTGCCTACTAAGCATCTAAGACCAATGGCCTAGGATATCCATTGGGCATAGGAGTCAAGAAAGATCTAAGACAATAAGAAAACTAGACTTAACAACTAGCTGATAACACCTCCATGGCAACTAGCTAAACACCTAAACTAATGTTCTTCAACACTTGGAGAAAGGACAAACTAACTAAGTGCATCAACACTTATTTTATTGAAAGGAAAAAATATCCTAACCTACCCTAACTAGAAACATGACTTTCTCAAACAAAACCATTAACTGGTTATCTGAAATAACTTCATTTTCTTGCCAATGTACAATCCTTCACATATTTATGTGCAACAATGAGGAAGTGAAGAAATGTCAAATTTTCAACCAACTACTGCAATACTTCTTGGAAACTGAAAAAAAATCCACTTACCTCTTCATGTTGATGAAAAATACTACAATTTTGAGGTGAATAAGTGGGTTGAATGCTTTCATCTTCAGCTGCAACTTCATGCTTGGGTGCAAGGATGACTGTTGATATTTTTTTGGCCTCCCACCTTGCTAAATTTCTGATTGGATAGCCTCTTGAAAATATAATTTTGAACTCTCCTTGCTAGTTTCTTGCTTGTGGTATGTTGTCTTATCATCATGTTGATTTTATTGCATCATTTCTTTTGACTAATTTGGTGGAGACATGTAGTTTTCTGCACTATACTCCTGCTGTAATGATTTTCCTTTTATATTAGTGTTGGCTTGGCATCTAGATTTGAACAAAATGTTTCCAATTCATCCCAAAAAAATATTCTTCAACCTCTTCTTTACTTTTATGTAAAAGAGGGCTGATTTTTACATCACATTTTGTTTGGCCAACAACCTTGTGTGTAACAACTTTATCTCTATCTTGTAAAACAGGGTTGCCTTCATTTGTCCCTTCATAAACCAACATCTTTTCGAGCTCACTTCTATCTTCTATCTGCTCTAAAACTTGTGAAGTCGTTGAAATTTGTATGCTCTCTTCTTCTTGCTCAATGAAAGAAGGAAGTTCATCATGTAAGAAAATCAAATCTTCATTCACATCACTCTTTCCTTCCTTACTACCTTGATGTCCCAAATTATTTGCTAGCATAGGCATTGACATCTTCTCCTCACCTTCAACAAAAAATAGGAGCTCTTCAAATAAATCAATTAGAACTTCATGTCCAACACTTTCTACTTGCCCTTCAACCTATTATCCTACTTGATCATGCTCATAAACCTCTTGCTTCAAGTCTGATTTTTCTTCCTCCACCTCATGTGCTAGTGTACCAACATAAAAAAACCTCTCTTGTTCTTCCCCAAAAACCTCATTTTCTTGCTTACTAAACCAACTATCTTGGTATACAATGGGACCATACTTACAAAGATGAATGGTGATAGGACAAGAGGGTTGATTATAAAGGTCTTGTTGGGTTTCTTGGGGAAGTATACATTTTGGAGAAGACTGTTCTTGAGGGATACTAGGCTCTTGCAAATGATGTAGATTCCTAAAGCTTGAAATTTCAAACTTAGAAGATTTACTTGAAGACTTGAAAGGCATACGTTGTTTGAAACTTGGGATTTCATACTTGGGAAGCTCTTCCTTCATAGGCTGATTTGGAATGCAAGTAGTTGATTGGTTTTCCAACCTTTGCACTTGAGAAAGAAAAATATTCATCTAATCTTGTTTAGCAACAACATCCTTTGCAAGAGACTCCTCATACTGCTTCCTTTGATAACCCAACTCTTGTTGATATCGATAATATTGGTAAGCTAACTCCTCCTGCTGCAAGTTATAATCTTGTTGTCTCTTGATATTATCCATTTTATTATTGAAATCTAGCAATATGTTTTTAATTTCACTAATCCCCATGTTATCAATATTTTGGGGCTGACTAGGGAGGTAACAAGGTCAGTTTAGCTTAGCCATGAATTCTTCAAATTGATTAGAAGGCTGCCAAGAAGGTTGAATAGGGGTGGGTGGGTGGTAAGCATGATAAGAATGTTGATGAACTGTTGTTGTAGGGTCATTTGAGACAAAATCAACAATATTTTTTGCTTGGTATGGCTGGTTGAAAGGTATATGAACAACATTTTCATGGAATGGCTAATGATAAAACATATTTTCATGGAATGAAGACATTATGTAACATTTAAAGCAACTAGAAATTCACAAAAATGATTTAAAATCAAAATTATTAAGACTAATTTTTTGCAAGAATTTGAGCACATACCAGCACTTGGTCTTTTGAAAACCACTAGAATAGAGTTGGAGTCACCAAATGTGTAGATATTTTGCCTCCAAAGGAAGAATTTACTAATATACACATCAAATATCAACAATGATAGGATGAAATTTGAACTATCATAGCTCAAATTGTCCCATTTGGCGTGCTAAAAAATGTTGTCACTAAATAACGTACCCTTGCTAAGTTGCAGAACTTAGCTTACTGGTGAAACATTGGATCTCTTCTGTCATAGGCAACCCACAAACTTGGAAGAGATCCAATGTTTCACCAGTAAGCTAAGTTCTACAACTTAGCAAGGGTGCATTATTCGGTGACAACAATTAAATAATTACTAAAATTTATAAATAAAACCCTAACTTACTAAAACTCAATAAATTTTGATAAAACTATAAAAAAATGAAAAAACTCAAAAAAACAAAGAAATAATTTGAGCACAAAAATGCAAATTTTCAAAATGGATATTTGTTTTTTGGCTTTGAATATCCATTTTATTCTTCCCATTGAGCCTCCTCACCTATGGGTCAAGTTGTTTATAATGATAGTTTTTAACTTCTTTTTTATATATAGGCAAAGCAAATAAATATCTATTTTATAAAAGAATGAACATCTGTTTTGTAGAAGAATGAATATCTATTTGGGCTTTCTATTTTATTTTATATAAATAATATATTATAATAATTATATTATTTAATATATAAATAATATATAATATTATAATAAAATATACATAATATATAACCTATGTATGATAATATATTATAATAATATATAATATATAAGACTATTTACTCTCAAAGTAACATACATTGGATTCCAGGCTGAAAGATACTATAATGATGATGGACGGTTCGAAGGCTGAAAATGGGCACTTGAGTCTATGTAGGTCTACGAACCTCCTGGTCGTGACCTGCATGTAAGGCAACACTATTGCATATCTTGGGGTGGTGTTTATTTGCAAAGTGCATGGTTTTCTAAGTGTTGGGGTGGGTTTTGTTTTAGTTTTTGGGTGTTAGATTTTTATTTTTGGTGGTTCTTTGCTTTGGGTTGGAGTTTGGGTTTTGTGTTTGGTGCTTGAGCCTTTGATTTTTATGGCTTTAGAGGATTTCCAACAAGTTCTTCCTTCATGTATTTTTTGGATGTTGTTATGGGAGTTGATTTCTCCCCAACTAAACAAGCTATAGATGTTGATCTTAAGCATATTTCTTCAAATGGTGTGGGTTCTTCACATGGTGGATTGTATTGGATTTTGAAAGTGAATAAATGCCTGGCCAGGGGAAAGACTCGCCTAGTTTTGGTTATCCAACAAGAATCTATTGTTGAGGATTTTGTTTAGTGGAGTAATCATGCTCTCATTTGCAATTTCACGTGAATCAATGTTTCTCTCCCATTTTTAGAGTCTTGGTCTATGTGTACCTAGAACCCAGAGGGAGACATGGACGTTTTGTAAGTGGAAAACATGTATTTCATGGTAGTTTTCTCATGTATTGTTGATTGTAATAATGTTTTTGAAGGAGGGACATACTTTTACAATCAAGTGGGGTTGTTCATGAAACCTTGGCACACTAGATTTAATCTGACTAAGGAGCTGCCATCACGGGTTCCAATTTGGGTAAGACTTCCTTGGCTTTCCATTGAATATTGGAGGAATTTGCATAGTATTGCTCTTTTTCTTGGTAAGTCAGTGGGGCTATCACAACAAAAATTAAAACATAAGGCTCTTTCTTTGGCTCATATTTGTGTGGAGATTGATCTTAACAACTCGCTACTTGATTCATTGGAACTTAAAGATGGGTCCACATCGTGGATTCAATAGTTTGACTACAAAACTCTACCTTTTTGGTGTAGAATCTTCCATGAATATGGTCATCTGCAATGAAAGTGTCCTAAACTTAAGGTCTCTGGTTCTTCTTCTAGTGGGGTTTTTGCTAGAGTTATCCCTCGCTTAGACCCTTCGAAGGAGAAAGTAAAATCCCCTATGTCTGAAGGGGAAATGGATAAGGAGGGTTTTTTTGCAATTAAATCTTGTAATAAGGGAAGAGGAAAAAAAATCCCTTAAGGACAAACAAGATGATGCAAGTTTCAATCGATTTGAGGCCCTAGAAGACTTGGACCAACAAGTGTTGAGCCCAAATAAGGTTGTATCTATTGATAATGTATGTGAGGTAGAGAAGTTGGTCTCCTAAAGGATAGGAGTGGCAATCTCAGTATGGAGCCAAGTTCTTTATTTCCTCTTTGTCATTCCTTAGAATATTCTTTGTTACCAGTCATTCTAGTAGGGTTAGAGGGGGAGTTTATCCCCTCTAATCATTGCATGGACTCACAATCTTTGGGGACATTTTAGAAGTTAGGTAAGGGCCTCCAGGTTTCTTCTTCTTTGGGTCTTCTCTAGAAGAATTTTAAGAAGGAGAATGTAGAGAAGATTTCCAAGGCTAGGAAGAAGAAAGATGAAGACAAGATCAAGGCTATGGGTGAGAATTTGGTGGAGTCTAGCTCTATTAAACCTCTTGAATCTCATTTTTCCAAACCCCATAAATGATTGTTATTTCTTGTAATGTTAGGGGTTTGAACAATATCCCTCGACAAAAGGATGTTCGGGAAATGATTAAGGCTCATTTCTCCGATGTTATTTTTATCCAAGAATCTAAGTTGTCTCTTGGGAGTATGGATAATATTTCATTCAAGAATCATTTAAGGTATGTGAGATCTTTATCTCCTTTGTTTCCTTGGATTTTTGTTGGGGATTTTAATTCTATCCTCAATATTGAGGAGAAGAGAGGTGGATCGGATCATTTGGGGTCTCTTCAACTCTATTTAACTTTAATTTAACCCAACTAAATTGGATTGATATAAAGCCTCTCAATGGTTTTTTTACTTGGAGTAATAACAGATGTGGTGTGTATTCTATCTCTGAGAGGCTAGATAGTTTTTTGGTCTCCAATTTTTGGTTAGGCAACCAGTGGATTTCCAATTCTAAAATCCTTGGCTAGTGTGGTTCAGATCATTGGTCCATAAAGTTTCTACACAAGATCAAGAAAATGTCAAGAACCTGTCCTTCAAATTTTAGTTAATGTGGCTGTGAGACCCTTCTCTATAGGACCTTGTCAAGGTTTGGTGGTCTAATGGTCTACCTTTGCATGGGATAGCCATGTAGACTTTTGTTAAGAGACTCCATTTTGTGAAATTTCATCTGAAGAAGTGGAATAGGGAGTGCTTTTGGAATGTCTTTAAGGAAAAATTGGCAGCTCAAAACCAGTTGGATATCATTTATATGCAAAAAAGAGACTAAGGTAGCACTCAAGAGTCCCTTAAGGCTGAATTAGAAGTTTTGGAGAAGCTATCTAAATGGGAATTACAGGAGGAGATTTTTGGAAGAAAAAATCAAGAATTGATTGGCTACAGGAGGGAGACAAGAATATTGCTTTCTTTTTCAACTCAGTCAAGGCTAGGGGACATGGGAATCTAATTTCCTCTATTATGTCTTCTTAGGTGGCTCAACTATCTTCTTTTCATGATATTTCCCAAGAGGCCATTTGGTACTTCTCCGCTTTATTCTCAAAGGATGCTTAAGAGGATTTGGAAAAAATAGATCAAGTTTTAGATTGTATCCCTTCTGTGGTCTCCTATGAAGCCAATGTTGAACTTCTCGGCCCATTTCTCTTGATGAATTGGAGGACATTATTTTCAACATGAAAAAGGAAAGGCTCCAAGTCTGGATGGATTTCTTGTTGAGTTTTTTTAGGAGTATTAGGAGATTATTAAATGGGATCTTTTGGAGGTGGTGCAAGAATCTAAGTATAGTAAGAAAATGTTGAAAGCTCTTAACTCAACTTCCCTAGATCTTATTCCCAAACATGAGGGTGCTAATTCTTTTGATCTTTTTTGGCCAATTTCTCTGTGTAATTTTGTTTATAAGATCATTGCAAATCTAATTTCTGAGAGATTAAAGCCCTAGTTGAATAATCGTATCTCTAAGGAGTAGGGGTTTTTTTGGCTAGTAGACATATTCAAGATGGTGTGGTAATTGCAGCTGAGGCTATTCACTCCATGGAGGTTTCTAAAGAGAAGGATATGTTTGTCAAACTAGACATGGCCAAGGCTTATGATCGGGTTAGATGGTCCTTTCTTCGCAAGATTTTGTGTGTGTTTAGCTTTGCTAAGGATTGGATTAATTAGGTGATGAGTTGTGTCATGTTAGTGTCATATTCTATGTTGATTAATGGTGTGCCCTCTTCTTTGTTTGGTGCTTCTAGGGGCCTTAGGAAAAGTGCCCCCTTGTCTCCTTATCTCTTTATTATTATGGATGAGGGTTTGGGTAGAATTATTAAATCCTATTTGAGTCAGCAGTTGATACAAGGTTGGTCTTGGGGAGATGGCTTGGCTCCTCAGACCCATTTGTAGTTTGTGGATGATACTGCCCTTATGGGTATGGAAAAAAATAGGGAATTGAGCAACTTTAGGTAGGCTCTATATGTTTATCTCACTTCTTCAGGTTAGAAGATAAATATAGGTAAGTCATCTATCTTTTTCTTTAACACTCCTTCACTTATTCAATCTCAAATTTCTCACATCCTTAGATTCTAGATTGGTAATCTTCCTTTTGTGTATTTGGGAGTTCCCCTCTCTATGTCCCCTCTATCGAGAATGACTTGGAATCATATTTTGGAAAATTTTAGGGGTTATTTCAATGACTGGACTTGTTAGTGGTTGTCCTTTACTGGGAGGATTATGCTCATAAAGTTTATGGTCTAGACACTCCCCCTTTATAGGTGTATGGTTCAAGTTGCTCTTGTGAGTTTCATTAGAGAGTTTGATTAGCTCTCTAGATAGTTTCTTTGGTCTAGAAGTTTGGATTCCAAGAAATGGAGTCTGATTAAGTGGGACTCTATTTGTAAATCTATTTAGCAAGGGGGATTGGGTCTTCGATGGGCAATCATGACAGGTCAATCTATGGTGGTCAAGCTTGACTATCACTGGTGTATTAGTCAAGATCAAAGTTGGACTAAAATCCTCAAGGCCAAATATTTTCAAGGTGTTATGGAGAAGGAAATTCCTTGGTACCCTCTAAAGGGTAAGGGGTCTATGATTTTGGATACTCTTAAAAGAGGTGCTAGTTTGATCAAGCAGGGCCTTTTTTGGATCTATCACAAGGGGGATGAAGCTCTTTTTTGGCTTGATTATTGGGATGGCTATCCCTCATTATTCTCTTCTCATCCTCATCTGCATAATTTGGGCTCTCTTTTTATGGATGTTGATTGGATGGAATTTAGTGATTTTAAAGATGGTGAATGGTTGGGATAGGAGGAGGTGCTCAAATGGAAATGGTGTCACCTTTGGACTCTTGGGGGATTGGTTATGGATCTTGCTAAGCTAAGTAAGATTTTAGTGGAGAGACTTTTTTGCTCTTTACAACAAAGGGATGTCTTGGCCTAGGCCCCAGATCCTAAGGGGGTTTATTCAATGGCTACAAGGTACCAGGAATTAGATAGAAAGAAGTATGGGGGATGAAATACCTTGGTGGAAATATGCCTAGAATAAGTTTGCATAACCCAATTGCAACTTATTTCTTTGGTTGGTGGCTTGAGACAGATGTCTTACTTGGGACCATCTTTTGAAGAAGGGTTTTCAAGGGCCATCTATTTGGTTTATTTGTGGTAGTAGTGAGGAGTCATCTTCACATATTTTCTTCCAATGTTCCTTCTCTAAAGCTATTCGACATTTTTGGTGGGTGGTTCAGAGACATCCTTGTGTGCATGCTTTATCCCTTTCTAAGTTTTGGAGGTTCTTGTGGAGACCTCGTTCTATATCATTCCCTCTCCAAGTGGTGTGGTTTGTGGGACCTTTGTGCATTCTTTGGAAAATTTGGCTAGAGCGAAATCGTAGGATTTTCTAAGATAAAAGTTGGTAGTTTTCCAAGTTTGGCAACATATTATCAATATGCTTCAAGAGACTATTTTGACTAAGTGTGATGTGGGTGCTCCTCTAAATGCTGAAGAGGATTAGTTTTTTTGGGTCTGGGTCTGAGTGGTCTCAGTACAAAGAAGGCTTGTTCCATTAGGAGAAGACACCCTAAAAGGAAAATCTAGAGTGAAGGTAGATGGTCTCAACCTCTTGTTAGGATTTTGAAAATTAATACTAATGGCTCTTCTAGGGGAAATCTAGATTATTCTGGTGTTGGAGGTCTTAGGAGGGATATTTTTGGGACTATCCTCTTCTTCTTTTCCAAGTATCATGGTATCCAAACTAATAAACTCATGGAGGATTTGGTTATTCTTATTGCATTAGAAAAAGCCTATGCCATTGGTTGGCATTGGATCATTTGTGAATCTAATTCTGAAATTGTGATTAATTTTTTAAACATGTAGAACATTAATGGGGTGAACTAGAAATTGTCTTCTACTATGCAATAGATTCACCAATTGTGTTGTGCGCTAGAGATGGTGTCTTTTGTTCATATTCCTATGGAATGGAACACTGTGGCTGATTGCTTGGCTAAATGGGCTTCAAAGTTTAGGGATGACTGGAAGATGGATGAGTGGGAGCCACTTCCTAGTGAGTGTTCTCATAAACTACAAAGTTTGCTTTAGGAGGATATGGGTGGTCCTTGATTGTTGTTCTCTGGTTCTTGGTGGTTGGATGTGCCTTCTTGCCTCTGGATTTTGTTTACTGCTGGTTGTATTCTGGAACTTTCTCTGATTGAATAAATTTTTACCATTTTTTATTAAAATATATATAATATATAATATATAATAATATTATATATAATTTATTTATATATTATAATAATATAAATTATATATAATATTATTATATATAAATAATATTATATATTTTTATATTTTATGCACAAATATATTGCATGTGATTATTATCCAAAGATATATATTAATTCTATAGTTTAAAAATTGAATATCTACTATTTTAAATAATGAATATCTATTATAAATAGATATCCATTTTTCTCTAGTTTTTACCAAAGAAAAATGTACTTTTTATTTGATCCAAGTAAAAATTCAAACATTAATTTCATGATTTTGGCTATGTGAAATCATTTTTTCTATTGCCACTATTTAGCCCATCATTATCCTACACTCACCCTTAAATTCCTTTATTGAGCTCTATCTAAGGTTTTGCTTTATTTTTATTGTGTTTATTTTATTTAAAAGATGGCCGCTCTAAACCAAGCGCCTGTGTATGGCAACTATTATTTTTTTTATAATGGTAGTGTATAGTCATAAAATTGCACCCCTTTTCAGTAGCTACCCTCGCGTGTTAGCTTTTCATCAAGCCTTGTGATGTCCTCGTTCGTGTTGTTTTGTGGCGTGATGTGTCTAGACACTAGCACATTGTGCAAATGTCTGCGAGCCACACTAGCGTCCTACAATGTTTCAACTTTCAAATGACCACCTCCGAGAATTTTTTCCACTTGTCACCTCCTTTGGTCGGTGGTAATAGCTCAGGAAGCTTATTTCCCTTCATTAAATGCTATATTTTCATTTCATTTGCAACTCTCTTCTATCTCTAGCTTCATTCTAACTTCTAACTTCTTCTTCTCCCATCTTGCTCTTGTTGGCACAACTCTCTTGTTTGTTACAACATCCTTCTACAACACTTTCAAGCTCTCTTGGAATCTCTCTTTACAAATCTCTCAAGCTCTTACAACACTCCTTACAACACTCTTGGCTCTTGCAGCTCTCTTGCTCTCTCTCTTTGGCTTCCTTAAGCCTTGTAGCTTCATATCCCTTATCTCATGCTTGTGAGCATCTTGGGATTCCATATCCCCCAACTATTACATCCTTACTTTGTGATATGAGTTCTCCTCCTCGAGCGGGGATTTATTTTATCACTCATACTTGGTGATGCGGGTTCTATTCCTGAAGCAAGTTTTTCTTTCACCACACACTTTGTCCATTTTGGTTCATTTATCTCTATCTATCTAGTTTTCCATAGAAGTGGGAACACCAAAATGGGGATTTGACTGAGGCAAACCCCTACATAGACTCAACACTTTCTCTAGATATTACGCATGTAGGTTTTGAAGACATTCACGTATTGGAGTCTTCATCACTTACATGGTTGTGAGAATTTCCTTTCTTTCTTCTCCTCATCTTTATCATTTTTATTTCACTTTATTTTAGTTCTATTACATTTTACTACTTTATCACATTCTGTCAGTTCTTAGTAATCAGATTGCTAGTAGTCACTTAGCTATTTTTTGTGATAAACTTGATTTCTAGTCTATATGAACGCCAGAGTGTCACGCTATTGTCTATATCCTGCACTAACATCCTTTGGCCAATAGCTTGTTAGTTTGTCCAGAGAATTGTTGTGACCTGCTCTTTCTGATTCTAGAACTTTCGCGTTGTTCTTTGAGGTAGTTTAGGGAAGTTCACCCCGCGAGGCTCTCTGAATGAAGAGAACTCATGAGTAGCAAATCCCCCTTCTCTGCATTTTGGTGAACCTAACATGAAGAGGGTATCTTCCAAAAAACTAGGAATTTATTTACCCCTACTTGGCGGGGTCATAACTTTTGACTCGGTGCTCGGAATTTAGAATCATTTGCACCATTGGAAAGGTCTCTAAGAGGACTAGTTCAGTCCCTAAAATATTGTGCCTTTGGCAACCAAATTTTAGGGACTAATGCAATTTTTGACCCCAAATTATGCTCTGAAGACCTCCAAAAATGCAAATTACTAGAACCTAGAAAATATCAAAAAAATCTAAAAATATGGATTTCTAGTTTTTCTTAGTTCTATCACCCCAAAATGAATTTAATATCTTCTTTTATTAGCTTAGTATCTATTTTTTTTCAAAATATTAATGATGTTCCATTGCATGCATGTGATGGTGACTTCACTTTGCCTATGTCACTTGATATCTTTGATCCTTCTCATGAATGTCCTCTTGCTTCAGAGGATATTTTGTTGCAAGAAGATGAAATCATTGATACATTATTAATGTTACTCTACCTTCTATCCATTCCAATGCACTCTCTTGTGGAGATGATGCATTTGTGGATGATAAATCTACCCTTCATTTGAATACACTCTCTTCTAGAGATGAGGCATTAGTGAATGATGAATCTACCTTTCATACCAATGCACTCTCTTCTAGAGACATTGCATTAGTGAATGATGAATCGCATCCTTGTTCTGATGCACTCTCTTCTAGAGATGATGCATTAGCGAAGGATGAACCTCCTTCCACATCTGATCCTCTTTGTATTGATGTTGATAATATGTCTTCGAATAATTATTCTAATAGTTGTGATGAGTCTATAAATGTAATATATGCCTTTTCTTCCCCTCAAAGGCCTAAGAGGCCAGTCATTTATGTGACTCCAGCTAGTCCTTCTCCTAAAAGGGTTTGTTCTATTAATAATGTTCCATTTGATAGTGATTCTATTGATTTTTCTATGGATCCCTCTTATAGAGCAATAGCCCACACTTATAAGAAAAGAATGAATAAGAAACCAAGTCTTCCTTCAACACCTAAACCTATAACTAAAGCACCTGGTGATTATGATATTTTCTAGCAACTTCATGTTACTCTATCTGAGATCTCACTATGGGACTTGCTTTAGTCTACATGAAGCCTTGCAAAAGATACTCTTTCCTTCTTCCGCTAGGTTGACAAATGTTGAAGTGTTGATAACTCATATGTGTGCAGATTCACCGAATATTACATTCTATCCATAGGAACTCCCACCTCCGGAAGTACAGAAGCAAGCAAACCCTCTAATGATTATAGTCAACATTAATAATATTGGCATTAGACATACTCTCATTGATGTTGGTTTGGTGCTCAATATATGTAGCATTGATCTATTGCCTAAGATTAATATTGATTCATCTTCTCTTAATAATTCTTCTATTGACATTTGTGGGTTTGATAATGTTGGTCAACAAGCCCTAGGCACGATAGTCTTGCCTTTGAGGTTGGGACCCATTACCGTACCCACCCTTGTATGTGTTATGTCAGAAAATTTACCGTATAACCTTCTTCTTGGTAGACTTTGTATTCTTGCTATGGGTGTAGTCTCATCTACCTTGCATAAATCTATTAAGTTCATTTGAAAATAGTCATAGTCAAGGCTGACCCTGATGCTATGCACCTATGTGAGATGGAAATTGTTGGTCAGGTATTAGTAATGCCTACTCTTATTGCTTCAGTGTCTTCCAGCGTTTCAATGTTTACTCTAGTAGTACCCACTACAAAGGATACTCTTGAGATAGATGTCCCTAAGGAAGATCCTTTTGAAGCAAGAAATCTCAAGTCTACTCTTTCTACTTCTCAAAAGAATGCATGTCTTGGTGATGATTGGGGTTCCTTAGAATATATAGATTCCTTAATTGGGGAGTATAAAGTCAACCCGATCCACTTAGACCTTCTGATAACATCATCCAAACCCACTATCAAAGATGATTACTCTTTTACGTCGCAGGATAATGTGAACATAAATTGTAATGTTCTTATTGTTGATCCTCCTTCTGAGGAAGATGATTGTGCTTCTACTAAAGAGGATAATGTTGGAAATCCTGTTAAAAAGGATGATGACGATCCCATAGAGGAGTTTGATCCCCATTGCTGGAATGACACTGTCAATGAAGATCCTCCTTCTTCTTAAGATTTGCAAACACATTATGGCCTCGACTTTAAGCTCGTCTCTAAATATGGTTATGGGCATAAAGGTTGTGGGAGTAACGAACAAGGAATTCATGTCCCTATAGAATTCACACCCCGTAAGCATAATTTGGGGCTTGGTTTCTCGAATGAATGATCTAAATAGAAGCCATGGTTGAGTGATATGAATTCTTCTCAACCTCGTTCTGTTCAAAAGATTCTTCCTCCATTATCTTCTATCTTCATGTATTCTTTTTGTGAGTAGTCAAGTCTTTCCCACAAGAGAAAGGGTTGCTTCCTACTCCTCATCCACTATCTAAGTAAGAGCATATTTTTTTTCAGCTTCTGAAAGCCCGCTTAATCACTCTTCCTTCTCCTACACATAAGAAATCTCATGAACATGATAAAGAAAAAAATTCTTTCTGTGCATACCATCAAGTGCTTGGCCATTCCACTAGTGAATGTAAGGCCTTGAAGGATAAAATACAACAAGTTTTTGATTCAGGTGCCATCACTCATTTATTTTTTGATGCACCTACCTCTTTTTTAAATAATAAGTGATATCGAGGTTTACCTCTATCCTGCATGTTCTAAGTATCTTGCATGGTTCTCCTCTCCTGTATGTTGGGGGCAGTGATAACTTGTTATGGAGATGTGTGTCCTTCTTAAGGACCCCCCTCTCTCCTTTATATATTTCAATTGAAGTGTCCCTTGAGTGATCCAGTGGATATTTTTAGTGAAAATTGAAGTGTCTCATTTCTCTCCAGAATCAGCACCATCAAAAAGAGCTCGATGTCCTGGTTCCAACACAACTTGAACGAAGCAAAAATGAGTCCGTTTGTGCAAGTTATGGCCAGTCAAACCTTCGGTCAAACTGAGATCAGGGGGCGTCCAAGAAGCGAAAAAATGATGTCGTCAAAAGTTGTCGAAGTTGGCATCATCACGAAGAGCTCATCGAGACGATTCTAACAGTGTTTGTTTTGTCGAAATCTGACATCGTGCGCGAGAGTTATCAGCGGTCAAAGTTTTTAGTTGACTTTTGAGGTGGACCGTACAGATGCTGACGTCAACATTTCATACTGTATGGACGGTGAAGTGGATGAACCAGAATTTGACACATGGCATCCACGTTAGCATTGTACGACACTAATAAGAGGTGGACACGTGTCATCCGTACGACCAGTAAGCAGGTCCAGTCAGCAGTCCGTAGCACAGTTGGCAGTCCAGTCAGCATGACACGTCAGCACACAGTCGGTGCCCAGTCAGCTTCCACGTCATCATTGAGTCATCATCCCCATCAATGCAGAGTCAGCAACCACCTTAGTAGTCTAGTCAGCAGGCACGTCGGCTTCCCAGGCAGTAGTATTGGCGAATCATTCTTTGCCACGTGGCACCTCCTCAGCATGCCACGTGGCCTGCCTTTCACGTCTGGCGGATGGGTTAAGTCTAGAGGTTGTTTTGTTTGTTAAAAGGTTTGTTGCGCAGGCGGGCTCGAACCCGCAACCTACTCCATAATTGTCGGCCAGCTCACCATTGCACCACACACTACGCGCCTAATTAGATGTGACTACCGGTTTGTTTTGTTATAAATTTGTTGATATGGTTTAAAAAAAACAAACAACGCCGATGGCCGAGAGTTGAACCCGGAACCGCTGGGCTCCCAAAAGGTGATGATACCGTTAGCCCATGTGCACGGTTATGTATATAGGTGGTACCAGTTTATTATGGTCAATATTTGAAAACCGAATACCTTAAAAATTAAAACCAACCCTCCTAATTTGAAATTAAAACAAACAAGAATCCTTGTAAAGGATTAAATGAAAACTCCCCAAGTGATAAGGCCCGAACAAACAATAAAATTGAAGGGCTTAAATTAATTTAGAAGATTTATAAGGGATATTTTTAAAGATTTTTATGTAATTTGGGAGATATGGAGGATTTTCAAATATATGATTTGTAATTTGGAGAGATAAGGAATATTTTGTAAATCAATTGGTTAGTAACCAATTTGAGAAATTTTTATGTATTTAAAGGGGAGAGAGTGAGTGAGTTGGGTACTCATAATTTTCAAGGAAATTGGTGCTAGGTGATATAGAGAGGAGTTCTAGGAGATTCTTGGAGCCATTTTCGTACATCGGAGTATGGATATGCTGCCGAAGTGCTAGAAGAAATGGTTTTGGTGCAATTGTAATTTTGATTTGGAGATTAATCTGATCGGTCACACTCCATTGGAGCAGACATGGAGACGTAGTCACGTTTGTGACGAACTCCGTAATCAAATGCTGTTTGCACTTCTCTTCTTCTCTCTCACCTTTTCTCAGTTTGTTAATTCCTTCATTTTGTTATTTCCTTAAGTTAATTTTGATTTAATTAACTTGGAATAATCATTGTAAAAATTAAGCATTTCAATTCTGCAATCTAGTCTAGATCCTATACAGATCATTGAGTGGACCCCATTTTCTCTTGAAGGGTTCCCGAGGGACCCCTTTGAAATCCTTCCAACTCGTCAATGGTCTATGCGACTATCTGCTTACTTGCCTATGTGACTACTTTCAGACATGTTCTCTTTGCGGGTAAACATGTCACTTTGCAAGTGTGCCTGTGAAGCTACTTTCTAATATGGCTCTACAAAGTCTCCCTTTCTAGGTTTCCTTCATGTGAGAGATCGTGTAGGACACCTTCCTTACAGGTCTGTAGGTCTATAAGGAACTTTTTCTAGGTTTCCTTCATGTGAGAGATCTTGGGGGATGCCTCCTTGTAGGTTTGTAGGCCTGTAAGGTTCTTTTATCTGGGTTTCCTTCATGTGAGAGATCTTGGGGGATACCTTCTTGCAGGTGTGTAGGCCTGTAAGGTGCATGCTTCATGGGGCTTCCTTCATGTGAGAGATCTTGGGGGCTACCTCCTTGTAGGTTTGTGGGCATGTGTGATGCCTTTTATCCTGTGGGATTTATCCATCTTTGGTTTGCAAGCCTTCGGTGCGATTTTTTCAAACTCTCCTTGGGTTCGAGGACCTATGGAGCTTTAACTTGTTGAGTCAAGGCACTAAGATCAGACAAGGGTGTTTCATCAGGATTACTTTTTATGTTTTCAATATCAAAATCATGAGGTAATTTATCTCCTTTGTCAGCTAGATATAGAAAATATTTTTCTTTGTTACGCTCCAAGACCTTTTCTAAGGCTTTGTGAAATTTGGGATCTTGCTCAGCCTCTTTGAGACATTCTTCATCTCTTTCATCGTCACTGTCTATAGGAGTTTTGCTTCCATCCTTGTTGAAAGGGAATGGATTTTTTCTCTTTCACCCATGTTGTCATTAAAAAGGGGATTATGACTCACACTATAAAGGGTATTGCTAGTCTCACCTTCCTCTTGATTTCTTTGGGTATGATCTTCTTGTTGAATATCCTCTTTCAACTTATTATATTGAGATCTTGTAAAAATAGGCATACGATTTTGAAATGTTCCTTTAGACTCAGATCACAGTTTGATAAGTGCGAGAACGATGATGTCTTGATCTGATAAGATGGAAATCCTATGATATGATCAAAGACTTTCCTAACCCTTGATTGTGGCTTCCAATGATGAAGGATATCAGAATCCTGTTGGGGAAGTTGAATCAAGAAATCAGAAATTTGTTTGAAAGGTGCACTTTTTAAAGATTTTGATCTTTGTTTCTAAAGAATGATAGCCTAATTATATTCACTGAAGGATTTGACTTGGATGTGTTGGATATTCAATGGAAGGTTGTGGTATGAAATTGAACTCAAGAGGTTGATTGTGATTGTGATGTTGAGATAGAGCTCTTCTTTGGAAATGGGCTCGTCAATATAAAGGTTCTACAGCGTAATTTCCAGTAAATCCCCTAGAAAAATCTTGGTACCTATGGAGAAATTCGCGGTAATGGAGCAAGACTTTTTGACTCTTGTACAAAAACTTCCTTCGTTGTAAGGTTTTCTTGTAACCTACATGTTTCTTGGGTTTCTTGATCCTATTGGAAATCGACTTCTTGAAAATTTTGGTTGATTTCCACTCTCTAAGCATGAGAGAAATATCGATATGCTACTGGACTCAAATCTGTCTAAAGCAACAATTTTGGAAAAGGGACAGATGTGCTACTTTGTACCTTATATGCACTGCAGAAATAGGTATATGCGCCAGAAAAATACTCAAATGCACTACAATATGCCTCAGATGCACTACTCTATGTCCTATATGTGCTACAAAAAATGTTTTCACAGTGATCAAAAACTGCTTTTAGGATATTCAGCGTATGCGCCAAAACTCTTGATGCACGAAAACAGGCCCTAAAAGTGCTAAAATATTCAGTGAATGCACTAGAATAGACCTTATATGCGCTAAAAGATACCCTAGATACACTAAAACAGTTTAAGCAGTTTCAGTTGAAATTTTTCATGGTCATTTTGGATGATCTTTTATCTGAATTAGTGTGATTGAAAACACAATAAATACTCTGAAAACAGTTGTTTTTAAGTCCTATACTAAACATCAAGTGTATGCTTCAACAATGTTTTTCAAAAAGTGTTTTTACAGGTTTTACACATGACAAACAATTCAGGTAGACTCACTCTTAGTACTCAAGTAGGTCATCATAATAATCACAACCCACATCTTAGAAATACGTTGACTCACAGAACCGTGTCACCCCCAAAGGGGCGCCTGTGTTTTTGTATTTTCTAGGCACGTACTCAAAGTGACGAAAGTGGATACCGGATCCCCTGAGCAAACGGTCCTTGGTAGTTATATGGTGAGTATCTTGGGGGAAGATTCTTCCCTCCCCTTGCACTGTAATTATTAGAATGTTCAGAAACTAACACGGTTGTCTACTACACTAGGTTCGTAGTAAGGGTTTCCATTCAGTGTGGCAATAATAAAATCCCTCAGGAGACCTCCCAACCTTTAGAACAAAGGCTTTGGGGATGGTTATCTTGCACACTACCGGAAAAAGTGGGTTTCCCCAGATTTGCTTTAAATTTTATAGTGGGGTGGAATAGTTTGGCTTTGACTTGAACCCACTTGGGTCATTCCTCTTGGGTGAGTATTTTTTCCCACAAGAGGAGGCCCCCTACAGGATGTAATAAAGTATTTAAAATTTCAAAAATGTAAAAGGCAAGTCTGGTATTCTGATCACCCAGTTAAGGGGAGAGCATAGACCTATTGCCACAAGCACAATAGATAATGTTCTTTTTAAAGCCTAAATCACAATGATCTAAACTATGTGAAGATGTTGCTTCACGAAAGCAAGTTGTTCAATTTTAACTGCAACAATCATTGTGTGGTGACTATCCTAGATAACTTCATTTTAATCCATGCCTACCTTAGGGTTGCTTCTTTTTTTAAAAAACCAGATATGACTATTCTAGATTGGTTCTTTTTAAATCTAAAAAGATCCTGTCTACGGAAGGCGTCAGACTCAGAACCTTGTTTAGTTACAACCTACATGTGCTAAAAGATCACCTATATGTGCCACAAAAATAAGTAAATGCGCTAAAACAGATCCTATAAGTGCTGCAGAAAGTCCTAAATGCGCTAAAAAAACTGCTAAATGTGCTAAAACTGCTAAATGTGCTAAAAGAAAATGCAATTTTTTTATTTTTTTTTACAAAACCTTTAATAAACTGATCTGAGCATATGCTCCATTCTGTTCCTCAAATGTGCCGAAACAGTTCTTGGATGCACCGAGGTACCTGCAAAAGTGCTAAAAGAAACCATGGATGCGCTACAAAAACCCGCGCATGCGCTACAAAAATCCTCATATGCGCTAATTTTTTTTTCGAAAATCCGAATTCTAGAACGCGAAATCCTGTGAAAAAGCCTACAGACAAATGTTAAAAATGGGGCAAAGCCCCACTGTGGGCACCAAAAATGTGTGATCATTTTTAGAGTGTGATAAATATGAATTAAAAATAAATCAAACACACCAATGAAACTTTGAATTAAAGCATAAAATAAAGGAATAAAATTGCAAACTCCGGTTATGCTTCAAAGGCGTTCCATTGTCCTCTATCTCCAGTGTTTTGTTGATTCCCACGTGCTCTTAGATCTTGGGCTAGGCTCAACAAATGGTCTTCCTAGAGATTGAATGTTGAATGTATGCAATGCTATGCTAAGACATGATTATGCTGATACTAAACATGATTGATGAAATGAAAGATTACGAAATTGCTAAAAACTAAAGATGATAAAAACAATACTAGAATGCTAGAATGCTATAATGCTAAAATGCAAGTAATCTCTAATTCGCATGTATTGTGTGTAACCAATGCTTGGATTCATAGGGGTATTTATAGAGTTTTTCGAAAGATTCTGATTGGCTGATGTGATCAACGATTGTAAATTTTTTTGGCATATTGAACGGTTGAAGATGGATGAGACTGGAGAGAAAAATATTAGAAAACAGAAAGCAAGATTTGTTTTCTTTTCTGTAAAAAGAGATAAGATGAGATGATAAAGATGAATTGTAAAAATAATCTTTTTGTGAGATTGAGGAAAGATTTTGAAGATAAATAATGAATTATAAATTCAATTATTTATTTACGGGTGACATGGAGATTTTTCTTAATTAAATAAAATATTTAATTAAGATTTGAAAGATAATGGAAGATTTCATAATTAGATTTAATTATGATTTTGAAAAGATTTGAAAGATATTTAATTAAATAAAGATATTTAATTAAACTTGTAAATGAAATTAATTAAATAAAATATTTAATTAATTAGAAGAAATATTTGAATAAGAGAAAGGAAATTAAATTTAATTAAATCAAGGATTTAATTAAACTTAAATGTGATAATTAATTTAAATAAACAATGGTATTTATTTAATTAATTAAGTGGACTTAAGAAAGTGGTAATTAAATAAAATGAATTTATTTAATTAAAGTGGAAGAATAAAGTGAATGAACAATATAATTAAATTAATTAAATTTAATCATATGTAGAAGACTTTAGAGAAACTAATTAAATAATAAATATTTAATTAAATGTGAGGATTAATTTAGATATGACCAATTTTATGCATATATATTTTGCCCCTCTTTGAAGTGATGTGTGAAACACATTGCTTCAAAGAAAATATTCTTGCTTTTGAAATTTGCTGCGTTTGATTTTGCCCCTTGATCAATTTTTTTAAAATGATATGCCCCTAATTTGACTCTTGATATGTTTTTGATTGGAAGATGTTGTCGATATTGATTATGCCCCCTCGGGAGGTAAATTACTGATGATGAGAAAAACGTTGATGATAAAATTCGGATGAGGAAAGGAACGTAGTGATTTAGCTCCCGATAAGTGATAAAAAGATGCCCCAGTTGAAAAAAAATGCCACCAAAAACCCACTTTATTTGACCCTTAAAAGGTAAAAAGGTAAGAAAGACAAGTCATTTTCACTTGTTGACTTTTAGAAACCTTTTGCTCTGATGGTGACTTGGCGCAATGGAGATCCCTACTCATCGACATAGATTCAAGCGGTCCTGCCGATATCAGCGACCAACCGTGTATGGCCCACCGGTGAGTCAATTCGAACCATTTTGAGGTGAAAATTTTTAGTTTTAGTCGATTTTGGAATGATTGTAGCGTGGTTTTAGGTTTGAACGGGCTGTTGTAGCGCTTTTAGGAAATAGAATAGCGCATTCGAGGTTTTTGTTAGTGCATATAGGTCATAAAATAGCGCTTTTAGATTTTCACAGTTTAGTGCATTCGATGAATGAAGTAGCGCTTCTAGGAGGCTAGTTGCAAATTAGGCAGATTAGTGCATTTGGGAAATATATTAGCGCTTATAGGGTTTTAGCGTATTTAGGGGATGAAATTGCTCATTTGAGAGGTGAAGTAGCACTTTTGGGGAAATAGTGCATATAGGAATTGATGTAACACTTACACGGCACAAAACAACGCATCTGGGGTTTTAGCGCTTCGAGGGGAAACTTCGGCGCATTATTGCCGCAGAATAGCGCATTTAGGAAATTTAGACAGAATGATTGCTGATGAAAATGATGATGATTTATTGCTCCCTTGGTCAATAGATAGTAAAATTGTCATGTCATCATGTTGATAAGTTGATAACTTTGCTTCCCAAAATAGAAAACAAAGAGTAGATAGCTAATAACTTTGTTTCCAAAGAATGAAAAACAAAGAGTAGATGATTTATTTGCTTTCTGCGATAGAAAACAAAGAATAGATGATTGATTTGATTTAAAACATATTTGCATTCGTGATTGAAATACAAATAGGATGATGATTTGATTGTGTGATAAATTTTCTTTCCTGAAAAAAAGAAAACAAATAGTAAATGATGATAGAGTAGATTGATGTGATAGATAGATAGATTTTGTATTGATGTCCTAATATGAGTCACTTAGATAAAGCATTTGATATGGTTCACTGATATGGGCATTGATTGATATGGATCACTTGATATGAGTCTGATTGAGATGAGTATAATAGATTGCTTTTGTGATGACATAAAATAGGAGGTTTTCAAAAACCTTCAGATTAGAGAGCATCATCCTGCGGGGTGGGATAGGATTCAAGATTTGACACCTATAGATGTGCAGCTGATAGTGAGTTGTGGGTTGGGACCCTTATTTTTGATGCCTCCTATTCAGGCCAACAGGGGCTTGTTGATTGCGTTAACAAAGAGGTGGCATTCAGAGCATAACACTTTTCATTTGTCGACTGGTGAGTTGACAGTGACCCTAGAGGATGAATACACGATTTTGGGGATCCCGGTAGTAGGTGCCCTTGTGGTCTATGATCAAAAGGAGGTGGGTGGGACAAATGCCCTCAGGAGAGTGTTCAGGGATGCACATATAGTAGGATACTGGGTGCCATGGGTAGACTTCAGAGGATACCCGACGTTACCTGCAGTGTTGGGCACTTTTATTGGAGGATTTCTTTGTCCGGATTTCCGGTCAAAGGGGTTATCAGTTGGATGGGGTAGGATCATCGAGCAGATGATGGGTCAGCCAAGGAGATATGCCTGGGGGAGCTGCATGCTAGCTCACTTCTATCAGGGTGATCCCACAAAGCTGGTTTACTATTTCTGGGAGGAACTAATTTTTGTTGAAATCACATATTTTTAGAAAATATAATGATTTAAGCCTTAAAAGGTTCTATTTAAAGAATTCAAATTGAAGAGGGTTTGATCAAACTAGCTTAAATCAAACCCCCTTGGATAGAACCCTGCTAGTTTTAAACCATACCTATAACAAAGTCTCCTTTACACCTATCAAAATGCTGATAAAAAACCACTTTTGATTTACCTTTTGGGGGATCAAATGAATTCATTTAAAATTTAATTTTTTTCAAGTACGTAGTACTTATTATAAGATCCCCAAAAAGTATAATTTTAAATAAATTTAATTTTATTATTATATTTATTTTTTATTTCTCGTGAATGTAGGTTTTTCACTGAAAATCAAGCTCTCTGTTCTACACATGTGGAAAAATAGCAGATTATTAAAATAATAATAATAATTAGTGCACCAAATATTGAATTCTTTGATCCAACAAAGAAAAAAAATTTGAATTTTGATACATACAAAAAAAGTTATGCGTTATACGGTCGCGCTATGTCTAAATTATAATTGGTTTGAATTTGAAACTTGATTAAAGAAAAAATATTCAATAAAAAACTATCTAACCAAGTGGAAGCAATAGATATCAGAGTTACAAATCTAAATTAAAAAAAAATAGAATTTATCCTTCATGGAAAAAAAGTTATGTGTTATACGATGAGCGTCACTTTTTAAAAATGTTGTTTTCTGAAAAAGACTAGTTTTTGAGGGAGATAGAAAAACAAGTGAAATTTGATTCCAAAAACTTTGAAAAAAATATATTTAGAATCTATAGACAAAATTTCATGAAACTCTAGTTTGCATCATCTTCAAATTCCTCACGGTTTAGCCGCTATAGGTGCCCGAAAGTGAAGATTTAGTTAAAAAAAAATATTTCAGTGTCCAATTTGGCCAAAAATTGTAAACCACTATTGTGGGATCACCCATCATGACCTACACCAGGTAGTATATAGAGGATCATCGAGTTTATCGTGTGGTGTTACACTACTCCAGATCTGGGCATGGGAGCATATTGCTGTTACCAGACCACTTTGTCTGAGGGCTAGGCCGTCATGCAGGCCATATATGTATGCCTATTCGTTTGCACTTGTCCAGCCCAAGCTGGGCAAGGTGGAGTATTGGAGACGTACCTTGGATGACATGGATGCAGTGATTTGGAGGCCTTATATTGACTGTGATGTATGGGACACAGATCCCTTGGAGATGTTGTTTGTAGGTATACCCAGGTTTCTGATAGGCTGCAAACCTTTTATTATAGAGAGATTTTTGGCTTTGCAAGTATAGAGGCAGTTCGATTTCACACAGGGTATGCCTCAGGGTGTTGCACACTACAAACGGTGTAAGGACGAGCCTAGATGGGGTCCCTGCATTTCTTACTAGGTTGCATATACTAAGTATATGGAATTATAGCCTGAGGTATGGGATCCGAGACCTGATATTGTGGATGTCGGCATGTCAGAGGAGTATTCAGTGTACTATCACACACATCCGTTTCCACGATTTACATGTCCAGATGAGCCGGCACCCAATTTGGTGGCAGCTCAGCCAGGGGTTGGGAGATAGGAGGATGTGGCGGGTGGTGAGCAGGCAGCTGTCAGAGGAGAGGAGGAGGAGAGTGGAGAGGAGGGGAGCTTAGATGATAGTGATGGGGATGACGGTAGAGAGGGAAAAGATGGGGAGCAGAGGCCAGTGAGACCGAGGCTAGACTTTTTGGGTAGTGTTTAGGTTATGCAGAGGCCTAGGACTGGTATTGGACAGAGGATAGTGATCAAGGTTGCCTCCACATCACAGCAAGGACAAATAGATACTTTGCAGGGCTAGGTGCAAACACTGCAGGGACAATAGGTGCAGTTGTAGAGCCAGTTGGCTTAGGCTTAGGGTTTGGTAGCACAGCTACAGACACAGCTAGCACAAACACAGGAACATGCACAGGCATAGGTACAGGTACCTCCTCCTGCCTTAGACCCATAGGTAGCCCAGTTGATAGTAGAGAGGGACTCCTTCAGACAGAGGGCAACAGAGGCAGAGGGTGTTGCGCAGAGGCTCATGGGCACTGTGGAGAGTGCATCCTTGTGAGAGGCCATTGCAGAGGGATTTGAGATGGCCAAGGAGGATGAGTATTATCGGGTGAGGTATGAGGAGTTGTGTCCTCCTTAGCGCAGAGATCCTTTCCCACGGTCCCATAGTAGGACCAGGAGCAGATAACAGACAATGACATAGAGCAGAGGGGTCACAGGGCCATGACAGGATCTAGATGTAGGGGGTAGGCCATCATCTTCTAGACCAGCTCCGTTAGGGGGCTCTACCAGCCATCCTTGGTTGATGGATGTAGGATTATTGATGTGTAACATATTCTTGGAGCATGTATATTGATTTTGATCATATCTCATATATCTTTCTAGACTTTTTAGTTTCATTGGACTTTGGACATTTGTATGTATTTTGATGAGCGATGATATGCAGCGTCGATAGTTTTGATGGTATGTTGTGTTTGATATGATAATATGCATTTATTTGTATATGATATGGATTTTGATGTTTTTATGACTAACCATGTGATGCAGGATGATTCATGCGATGATGATGATTTATGATGTGTACTAATGATGTCATGCAGGTGGATGCTAATGATAAAAATGCAACGTTTTGAAATGATATATGATATGAAATGTTATGAAAATGTATGATTTTCAAATGATGTAAAAATGTATGAAATTTTTGTTTTTGTAAATGCAAGAAAGAAATGATGGGATGAAAAATGTATGTTTATGTTTATGAGATGATTGTGTGGATTTCATTTATGGAAAATGATATGAAAATGATAAATGCATGCAAGGTAGGATAAATAATAGAATGAAATTTATGATGAAATGAAATGAAAATGAATATGAAATGATAATGAATATGAAATTATAATGAAATGAAAATGAATATGAAATGATAATGAATATGAAATTATAATGAATATGAAATGATAATGAATATGAAATGATAATGAATATGAAATGATAATGAATATGAAATGATAATAAAATGAAATGATAATAAAATGAAAATGAATATGAAATGATAATAAAATGATAATGAATATGAAATGATGATGAGATGAAATGAAAATGAGGTGATAATGAGATGAAATGTGAATGAGATGATAATGAGATGAAATGTGAATGAGATGAAATGAAATGATATGAGAAAATGAAATGAAATGATGTGATAAAATGAAATGAAATGATATGATAAAATGTAATGAACTGATGTGATAAAATGAAATGGTAAAATGGGATGAAACCATGTAGAATGAAAATGATAAGTAAGATGTTAATGATATGAGGATGATAGATAATATGAAAATGGAAATTATATGAAGTACCTAATGGATAAATGAATGATATGAAATGATAAAGGATTGAAATGATATGAGAATGAATGATAAATGCTAAACTATATGATATGTATAAGACCTAGATGAAATGATAATGATTAATGAGGATGGAGAAGGATGATGATAAAACAAATGTCTGAATGTCCTCCACAAATAGTCCCAAGAGACATGACAGTCGTTGATGTTTTTTTGTTTTAGCCTTTCAAAAACTCTGATGCAAATCCAGTATGCAGATATGTGCAGTGATCTAAATGAAATATAACTAAATGAAATGCAGCTAAATGAAACCAATTTTTTGTTGAGCCTTCTATTAGCTTTCTTGAATCATCATAGAGTGTTTAAAATGTTGGAAGTATGTACAAGCATCAGAGGGGAAATTAGCACCAATGATGACCTGAGTACAACTTTCATGGTTTTTGATATAGCAAGTGAACACAAGCATCGAGGTATAATTGAACTGAGATGACCAAAGAATTTCTTGCATAAACAAACAAAGACTAACCACTTTTTGATGCAAATGTGGAACTGTCATCAATGATACGTTTGGAAATCATGTCTCGCGACATATTTGCACCATATTAATAATTAACCTCAAGACAACAGACAAAGAAAAATCATCCTCTTTCCTCGCCACTCTAGTTTAGTACATCATTGAGTGTGCTCTAGGGAGATGATATCGAAAAATCAAACAACCATTGTTCAAAATATAATACTGATATTCCAATCATTATTCAGATTTAAGATCATCCAGATATGAGTCATGTTATGAATTTTGCTAAAAATTGTTGTGATATGGATCAATAATTGGATAGCTATTCATAGGATTTGATTATTTGTTTGCATGATTGGATTCTATGTCTTTGTCTAGCTTTTTTGGTAGAACCTGAAAGTTGATAGCCCCTAGTATTGTCAACATTTGCCCCTAGTATTGTCACAACTTACTAAAATGGATATGTATAATGATTAAGCCATGGTAAGACATTATCGATTTAGGCAAATGATGACAGTATTGTGCTGGTATGGCCCTAAGATGATGGAAAGATGCATGAAATGAAGGCTGAGAAGTTAAGTACAAAACATGAACTAATAGATGGAGAGCTACAAATAGTGAAGGTTTGCCAGATTTTCACTATTTGTTTTTATTGCATTTTTCTATTTTTTTTTTTTTTTAAGGACATTTTTTGATGTTTTTGTATTTCTTCAGGACATTTTCTGCTATTTTTGATGTTTCTTCAAGATGTTTTCTACTATTTTTGAGGTTTCTTCAGGACATTTTATGCTGTTTTTGTATTTCTTTAGGATGTTTTCTGCTATTTTTGTATTTCTTCAAGACGTTTTCTACTATTTTTTTGTATTTCTTTAAGACGTTTTCTACTATTTTTTGTATTTCTTTAGGACATTTTCTGCTATTTTTTTGTATTTATTTAGGACATTTTCTACTATTTTTGTATTTCTTCAGGACGTTTTTTGCTTTTTTTTTTTGTATTTCTTCAGGACATTTTTGGAAGAGGATAACTGCTTCAGACATAATATTTTTTTAGGTGCATGTTGTTGATGGGTTTGTCAAACAAGTCCCCTTCTGGCATTGATAGCTTGTATGCTCCTGAACCGTATACTGCTATGACCACGTACGAACCCAACCAATTTGGTTCAAACTTTCCTTTCTTCTCTCTGTCTTGCTGATTTTGTGGGTTTTCCTTTAGAACAAGATCACCAACCTGAAAGGTACATGGCTTGACTCTGTGATTGTAGCTATGAGACATCATCTGTTGATATTCTTTCAAATGATCAGCTACTCTTTGTCTCTTCTCATCAAGGAGTTTCAATTCTTGCAGTCGGAAAACTCTATACTCCTCATCTGTTATGAGACCCTTTAAGGATACCCTTAGTGATGGGATCTCAACTTCTAGTGGAAATATGGCTTCTGCTCCATAGACAAGAGAATACAGTGTTGCTCTTGTTGGCATTTTGATGCTAGTTCTGTAGGCCCATAATGCGGGATTGAGTTGAACGTGCCAATCTTTCTCTGCATCATTCACAATATTTTTCAAGATTTTTAGTATTGTTTTGTTCGAGGCCTCTACTTGGACATTCCCTTATGGATAATAAGGTGTTGAGTATCTGTGTTGGATATGGAATGTCTCATAAAGTTCATCAACATCCTGATTCTTGAATGGTCGTCCATTATCTGTAATGATGGAGTTGGGAATGCCATACCGACAGATGAGATAGTTGAGTATGAATGATGATATTTGTTTGTCGGTAACCTTAGTGAGAGGTACTACCTCAATCCATTTGGTAAAGTACTTTGTTGCTGTGATGATGAACTTGTGTTTGTTCAATGATGAAGGATGAATCTTTCCAACTAGATCTAACCCCCATTGAGAGAATGGCTAGGTCGGCGTGAATGGTTGTAGTTCCTGTGATGGTGCATGGATGAGATTTTCATGTATTTGACATTTAGAGCACTTCTTCACAAAAGTGAATGATTCCCTTTCCATAGTCGACTAGTAGTAACCCATTTTAATCAATTTCTTGGATAAGGTCAGTCCACTTGAATGAGTACCACAAATGCCACCATGAACTTCTTGTAAAGCCTTGTCAGATTCGTCACGTTCAAGACATCGAAGTAAAGTACCATGAAGACTGTGGCAATAGAGAGTGTCAGCGATGAGGGTATAGTGAGAGGATTGGCGGATAAAGTTGCACTTTTGGTTATGAGATAAGTCAAGTGGTAAGATGTCATCTTTTAGGTAGGCATAAATCTTTCCATACCAAGGTGAATTGGATCCTACTAAGTGGCAAATGATTTGGCTTTTAGGTGTGTCATAGGTAGGCTTAAATGATTGTTCCACCAGAAATTTGTAGCGAGCCTGATTTTTTGGGAGTTGTAACAATGATGCGATTGTGGCCATGGCGTCAGCTGCCTTGTTATCAATCCTTGGAATTTGTATGAACTTGATGTCTACAAAGTATTTCTTGAAATCGTCAACCATCTTCTTATATGGAAATAGCTTGTCATCTTTGGTCTGATAATCATCATTGATCTGATTAATGACTAACTGTGAGTCACCGTAGACTTGTAATTTTGTGATTCTCTATTCCAATTCTATCTTGAGTTTGGTGATTAAAGCTTCATATTCAGCTATGTTATTGGTGCATGGAAACGTTAGCTGATATGACCAAGGAATGGTATTTCCTTAAGGAGTGACAAAGAGTATGCCTGCCCCTAATCCATGTTGAGTAAAAGAACCATCAAAGTATAATGACCATGTTTGTTTGGATTCTGCAGTGAAGACATCAGCATCTAGAAATTCAATGTGCATGGGATACTCTGCTTGTAGTGGTGCTTCAGCCAATTGATCAACAATAAATTGTCCTTTGATTTCTTTGTGATCAATATAATGGATATCAAACTCAGTTAAGATCATGACCCATTTTGATAACCTTCCTGTCAATGTAGCTTTGCTTAATAGATACTTGAGTGGATCAATCTTTGCAACAAGATGGATGGTATGAGTTAACATGTAGTGTCAAAATTTCTGTGAGGAAAAGACTACTACCAAGCAAGCCTTTTCGATGAAAGTGTAGTTGATTTCATGACCTGTTAGCGTTCGGCTGATGTAATAAATTGCACGTTCCTTTCCCATAGAGTCTTCTTGTGCTAATAATTCCCCCAACGATGTCTCCATTGCGGCAATATATAAGATTAGTGGTTTATCCATATTTGGTGGTACTAGAACTGGTGGGTTCATTAGGTACTGCTTGATTTGTTGAAATTCCAATTCACACTTATCATCCCATCTGAAAGGTAGACTCTTATCGGCCAGCTGTGCGATGAACCTTCATATAGATTGAAGTCTTCCCTGTAATGACCTCAACTAACTGATATTCTTTGGTGGAAGCATTTCCATGATTGCTTGCACCTTGGCAGGGTCTACTTCAATTCCTTTTGCTGATACGATGTATCCTAATAGCTTTCCAGATGTGACCCCAAAGACATATTTCTTGGGGTTAAGGCGCACTTTGAACTTTTCTAACCTCATAAATATTTTGGATAATACTTCAAGATGTCCTTCTCTTGTGTATGACTTTGCCAATATATCATCTACATAATCTTCCATGAATGTGTGAATCATGTCATGAAATATTGTAGTCATAGCTCTTTGATAAGTAGCCCCAACATTCTTTTGACCGAAAGGCATGATGTTCCAACAGTAAGTCTCCCATGGACATGCAAAATTTGTTTTTTCCTGGTCTTCAGGTGCAATCTTGATTTGGTTATAACCAAAAAAACCATCCATTAGTGAATACATGGAATGGCTAGCTGTCAGATCAATTATAGTATCAATGCTTGGAAGTGGGAAGTCATCTTTAGGACATGCCTTATTAAGATCTCTGAAATCTATGCACACTCTAATACTTTTGCCAGGCTTGGACACAGGAACAATGTTGGAGATCCATTCTGCATAGTCAATCGATCTTATAAATCCCACATCAAGGAGTTTTCAAAGATCTTCTTTAACCAGTAGTGCAACATGAGGATGCATCTTTCTGAGTTTTTGTTTCATCGGTTTGATTCCTAGTTTGATGGACAAGTGATGCATTATAAGATCAGGATCAAGACCTAGCATGTCTACATAAGTCCAGACAAAGTTGACTTGATTTGTTCTGAGAAATTCCATGAATTCAGGTACTTCTTCATCTGTCATTGATGTGGCTAACTGTAGAATCTTTGGTTTTTCTGTGGTTTCAAGATTAACTACCTTTGTAGGCTCAATTAGAATAGGCGATTGCTCATGATAATGCTCCGGGAGAGTGTCAAGTATCCCATCATCTGGTGCCTTAGAAAAGTTTTTCACAATCTGATACGCTCTTTATTTTATCTTTTATGTGATCTAATACTGCCAGATTATGGTTTTCACCATTAGATCTTTCTTTTTAACTTTTATTTTTGCAGCTAGGAGACTTGACACTCTCCTGATTAAAGACTCTATGCCAAAAATCGCCAGTAGAACAATCATTTGTGTCATTGGAGGAAAGGAATTTTATGATAGATTCATCGGTTGGAAACATAGGTAGATCAATAGGTTCAGATAGATCCCAATCAATGAGATCGAGATGTATTAGTGGTAGCAGGTCATTAAGCTGCATGAAATTGGCTATGGTTATGGTCCTAATAGAGGTGTATGTAGGATCTAAGGTATGAGGTAGATCAATGATGGTACTATCCTCACAATAGTCTTGTTCGATTAAATCTAACTCGGTATCAGTAGAATCATAGTTGCGGTGTAGTTCAAATTCTTGTGGTTGGGTCCTTGAACCTTCACCTTCGATTAGAGTAGGCGTATACTTGTGTATCACATCAACCCTTTTATCCCTCTAGAACTCATCATTGTGGATGGTGTCCCATTCTTATTCTCCAGAATCTATGTCAGAGTTATTATCAAAGAAATTCTGAATTGCTATCAAGCAGGCTTCCCTTAGATCATAACCTTCTTGCAATGTGAGGACAGTATCATGGGACTACTTAGATGTTACTTCTTTTGAGTTAGTATCATAGCCTAGTCATGTCTTATCTTTTGCAGCAAGTCCTGGAAGGTGAATAGGCTCAACTACTCCTTTTCTCTTTCCAATAGGACCATTACCATCATAGCCCATCTTTTGTATGATTGAAGATCCTTTACCATATTGATCAGTAGGTAGTTTGACGTTAAGAACTATTTCATCTTCATCTTTATAGAGCCAACTTAGAACTTCTCTATCCTCAGAATCTTCCATAGGAAATTTTTCTTTGATAAATCGTCCATTAAACTTTGTACTTGGCTCTGTTGGTAGTTGCATTGATGTTGATGCTACAAATATCTGATGTTGTGCGATAGAGGGTTGTCCATGTGACCGAGGTGATGTAGGTAGATTAGAAAGATAGAGAGAGTACTCCCCTACTCTATTGTCCTTGAACCATAGTTGTTTTTCAAAGATTTTGGTTAACTGATTGATTTGTGTATCACCTTTGGGAGGAGTATTAGTAGGAGCTTCTCGATTGTTAGGAACCAAATTATCTTGACTAGCTTTGATGTTAGCACAAGTATGACTATTATAATTATTAGCTGGTATTGTGATCTCCTGTTCGTCATAAGGAAACTTAAGACATTGATGATATGTGGATGGGACAGCTTGCATTTCATGGATCCAAGGATGACCCAACAAGATGTTATATGCAAGATCACAATCTAACACTTGACAAAAAGTATTCTTGACAATAGGTCCCACTCTGATCGGTAGCATGATTAAACCTTTGGATGCTCTTTCCTCATCATCATAGGATTTAATAGTAATCTTTCTTCTAGGATCAATGGAGTCCTCAGAGTATCCTAAATCCTTAACTAATTTCATGGTACATATGTTCAAACCAGCACCTCCATCTATTAGGACGCGTCAGACATGAAACTTGTGGATCATGACTTCTAAGTATAGCGATGAATTGTGGGGATGAGTCATGGAAACGTCATCTTTTGCAGAAAATGAGAGGCATGTGGGTGAGGATAAGTGTCCCACCATGGCTTGAAATTGGTCCACGTCCAGATCAGTGGATACAATTGTTTCAACGAGGGCCTTTTCTAGAATTTCCTTGTGTGCTGGGGAAATCTTTAGTAATTCTATGATAGAAATTTGAGTAGGATTTTTTCCCAGTTGATTGATTAAGTCATATTGATGTGGAGGTAGGGGCTCATTAGTCTTTAAAGAGGCCCCTTTTAAGACGACTTTAGCTTGTGACCTCGTTGTTACATTGACTTGTCTATATTCCATCTTTTCGTTAACTTTGATAACATTGACCCACTCGTCGTCAGTGTAGATATGATTGATTATATGATTATCGATATGATTCACACTTTTTCCAGAAGACTCACCTTTTTGATAGTTGGGGAAAGGGTTTCGAAATGCTTGGCGGTCTTCGTTTGATTGTCGGTGCCCTTTTATTTTGATGGTGTCATTTTCAATTAAATCTTGAATGGCATTCTTCAAGGCTTGACAATTATTTGTACGATCAACCTTACACCGATGATATTCACAATAGTATGCATCATTCCATGATGGTAGCTTCACGCTGGGTTCATAGTTACATTGAGGTGGTAGGGTGATAACGTTCTTTGCCATCAACTCTTTAAGGGAAGATTCTAAAGATTGACCCAGTGGAGTAAAAGTTCTTCTGTTAGAGAAGAATGAAGATCATTGTGGATTCGTGTTTGATGTATTTCCTAAGGTATTGTTGTTTTTTTTTCCACGATATCCTTGATTGTTGGTATTACCTTGATTTGGGGAAAAATTTTGACTCATGTTATTCCTCAGAGGATGAGAATTATTTCCTTGATTTGTGATCGAGTTGACATTGTTATGGTTATTGTTGAGAAGAGCACTTGGAGTAATAAGAACAAATGGTTTGGTTGAGACATGATTCACATCTACAACACCATCATTCACCACATTTTTGTTACGAGTCCAAAACTTAGATTTTTCATGGTGATGATTTGAAGAGCTAGGATTGTCCTTATCAAGTTTGATTATCCCTCTCTGGACTAATGCACTTTCAATTGTGATGGCATTTTCAATCAATTTCTAAAAAGAGGGAGGACAATGAAGATTAAGACGATAGCTCATCTCTTGATCTAAGCTGTTTATGAAAGTGGTGATCTTTTCCTTTCCAAGAACATGACGTGGATATCTAGCGAACAATATTCTCCATCTTTGGAGAAATGTAATGAATGGTTCACCAGGTTTCTGTTTAGCCTTGCAAAGATCAATCATGGTTATTTGATGTTGTATGTTGTAGGAATATTGTGATATGAACTCGTTAATAAATTCCTCAAATGTCTTGATAGGTGGTGTGATTTTTGATATCCATTCCATAGATTGGCCTCCAAGACTCCTAGGGAACAAACACATCAAGTAGGTATCCTCATGAGCAAACTCTAAAGTCATATTTTGAAAGTCTCTAATATGATCAATTGGATCCGATTTCCCATTGTAACAATCGAACTTTGGGATTTCACAATGTTTGGAAAATGGGATCATGTTGAGACATCAGTCAAAAGGATAAGGACAAATGTCATCAAGAGCGTATGTCTTTGTTGTGGCTCCTCCTTGTAGATCTTTAATTTTTCCTTGTAGTGCTTTAACTTGTTGAGTCAAGGCACTAAGATCAGACAAGGGTGTTTCATCAGGATTACTTTTTATGTTTTCAGTATCAAAATCATGAGGTAATTTATCTCCTTTGTCAGCTAGATATAGAAAATATTTTTCTTTGTTACGCTCCAAGACCTTTTCTAAGGCTTTGTGAAATTTGGGATCTTGCTCGGCCTCTCTGAGACATTCTTCATCTCTTTCATCGCTATCTATAGGATTTTTGCTTCCATCCTTGTTGAAAGGGAATGGATTTTTTTCTCTTTCACCCATGTTGTCATTAAAAAGGGGATTATGACTCACACTATAAAGGGTATTGCTAGTCTCACCTTCCTCTTGATTTCTTTTGGTATGATCTTCTTGTTGAATATCCTCTTTCAACTTATTATATTGAGATCTTGTAAAAATAGGCATACGATTTTGAAATGTTCCTTTAGACTCAGATCACAGTTTGATAAGTGCGAGAATGATGATGTCTTGATCTGATAAGATGAAAATCCTATGATATGATCAAAGACTTTCCTAACCCTTGATTTTGGCTTCCAATGATGAAGGATATCAGAATCCTGTTGGGGAAGTTGAATCAAGAAATCAGAAATTTGTTTGAAAGGTGCACTTTTTTAAGATTTTGATCTTTGTTTTTCAAGAATGATAGCCTAATTATATTCACTGAAGGATTTGACTTGGATGTGTTGGATATTCAATGGAAGGTTGTGGTATGAAATTGAACTCAAGAGGTTGATTGTGATTGTGATGTTGAGATAGAGCTCTTCTTTGGAAATGGGCTCGTCAATATAAAGGTTCTACATCGTAATCGCCAGTAAATCCCCTAGAAAAATCTTGGTACGTATGGAGAAATTCGTGGTAATGGAGCAAGACTTTTTGACTCTTGTACAAAAACTTCCTTCATTGTAAGGTTTTCTTGTAACGTACATGTTTCTTGGGTTTCTTGATCCTATTGGCAATCGACTTCTTGACAAATTTGGTAAATTTCCAATCTCTAAGCATGAGAGAAATGTCAATATGCTACTGGACTCAGATCTGTCTAAAGAAACAATTCTTGAAAAAGGACAGATGCGCTACTCTGTACCTTATATGCACTGCAGAAATAGGTATATGCGCCAGAAAAATACTCAAATGCACTACAATATGCCTCAGATGCGCTACTCTATGTCCTATATGTGCTACAAAAAATGTTTTCACAGTGACCAAAAACTATTTTTAGGATATTCAGCGTATTCACCAAAACTCTTGATGCACAAAAATAGGCCCTAAAAGCGCTAAAATATTCAGTAAATGCACTAGAATAGACCTTATATGCGCTAAAAGATACCCTAGATGCGCTAAAATAGTTTTTCCAAAGTAGTTTTCTGAACAGTTTAAGCAATTTCAGTTGAAATTTTTCATGTTCATTTTGGATGATCTTTTATCTGAATTACTGTGATTGAAAACACAACAAATACTCTGAAAATAGTTGTTTTTAAGCCCTATACTAAACATCAAGTTTATGCTTCAACAATTTTTTTCAAAAAGTGTTTTTACAGGTTTTACACATGACAAACAATTCAAGCAGACTCACTCTTAGTACTCAAGTAGGTCATCATAATAATCACAACCGACATCTTATAATTGCATCGACTCACACAACTGTGTCACCCCCGAAGGGACGCCCGTGTTTTTATCTTTTCCAGGCACGTACTCAGAGTGACAGAAGTGGATACCGGATCCCCTGAGCAAACGGTCCTTGGTAGTTATATGGTGAGTATCTTGGAGGCAGATTCTTCCCTCCCCTTGCACTATAATTATTAGGATGTTCAGAAACTGACACAGTTGTCTACTACACTAGGTTCGTAGTAAGGGTTTCCGTTTGGTGTGGCAATAATAAAATCCCTCAGGAGACCTCCCAACCTTTAGAACAAAGGATTTGGGGATGTTTATCTTGCACACTACCAGAAAAAGTGGGTTTCCCCAGATTTTCTTTAAATTTTATAGTGGGGTGGAATAATCTGGCTTTGACTTGAACCCACTTGGGTCATTCCTCTTGGGTGAGTATTTTTTCCCACAAGAGGAGGCCCCCTACAGGATGTAATAAAGTATTTAAAATTGCAAAAATGTAAAAGGAAAGTCTGGTATTCTGATCACCCAGTTAAGGGGAGAGCATAGACCTATTGCCACAAGCACAATAGATAATTTTATTTTTAAAGCCCAAATCACAATGATCTAAACTATGTGAAGATGTTGCTTCACGAAAGCAAGTTGTTCAATTTTAACTGCAACAATCATTGTGTGGTGACTATCCTAGATAGCTTCATTTTAATCCATGCCTACCTTAGGGTTGCTTCTTTCTTTTAAAAGCCAGATATGACTATTCTAGATTGGTTCTTTTTAAATCTGAAAAGATCCTGTCTGCGGAAGGCGTCAGACTCAGAACCTTATTTAGTTACAACCTGCATGCGCTAAAAGATCACCTATATGCGCTAAAACAGATCCTATAAGCACTGCAGAAAGTCCTAAATGCGCTAAAAGAAAATGCAACTATTTTTTTATTTTTTTTACAAAACCTTTAATAAACTGATCTGAGCATATGCTCCATTTTGTTCCTTATAAGCGTCATTTTGTTCCTCAAATGTGTCGAAACAGTTCCTGGATGCACTGAGGTACCTGCAAAAGCGCTAAAAGAAACCATGGATGCGCTACAAAAACCCGCGCATGCGCTATAGAAATCCTCATATGCACTAATTTTTTTCTTCTGAAAATCCAAATTCCAAAACGCGAAATCCTATGAAAAAGCCTATAGACAAATGTTAAAAACGGGGAAAAGCCCCACTGTGGGCGCCAAAAATGTGTGATCAATTTTAGAGTGTGATAAATATGAATTAAAAATAAATCAAACACACCAATGAAACTTTGAATTAAAGCATAAAATAAAGGAATAAAATTGCAAACTCCGTTTATGTTTCAAAGGCGTTCCATTGACCTCTATCTCTAGTGTTTTGTTGATTCCCATGTGCTCTCAGATCTTGGGCTAGGCTCAACAAACGGTCTTCCTAGAGATTGAATGTTGAATGTATGCAATGCTATGCTAAGACATGATTATGCTGATACTAAACATGATTGATGAAATGAAAGATTACGAAATTGCTAAAAACTAAAGATGATAAAAACAATACTAGAATGCTAGAATGCTATAATGCTAAAATGCAAGTAATCTCTAATTCGCATGTATTGTGTGTAACCAATGCTTGGATTCACAGGGGTATTTATAGAGTTTTTTGAAAGATTCTGATTGGCTGATGTGATCAACCATTATAAAAAAATTTGGCATATTGAATGGTTGAAGATGGATGAGACTGGAGAGAAAAATAGAAGAAAACAAAAAGCAAGATTTATTTTCTTTTCTATAAAAAAGAGATAAGATGAGATGATAAAGATGAATTGTAAAAATCATCTTTTTGTGAGATTGAGGAAAAATTTTGAAGATAAATAATGAATTATAAATTCAATTATTTATTTACGGGTGACATGGAGATTTTTCTTAATTAAATAAAATATTTAATTAAGATTTGAATGATAATGGAAGATTTCATAATTAGATTTAATTATGATTTTGAAAAGATTTGAAAGATATTTAATTAAACTTGTAAATGAAATTAATTAAATAAAATATTTAATTAATTAGAAGAAAGATTTGAATAAGAGAAAGGAAATTAAATTTAATTAAATCGAGGATTTAATTAAACTTAAATGTGATAATTAATTTAAATAAACAATGGTATTTATTTAATTAATTAAGTGGACTTAAGAAAGTGGTAATTAAATAAAATGAATTTATTTAATTAAAGTGGAAGAATAAAGTGAATGAACAATATAATTAAATTAATTAAATTTAATCATATGTAGAAGACTTTAGAGAAATTAATTAAATAATAAATATTTAATTAAATGCGAGGATTAATTTAGATATGACCAATTTTATGCATATACACTTCCTGCCAAGAAGACCTAGTAAGTGAGGAGCAACCTCCAACTCTTAAGGCTCAGTCAATTCCTTCAAAGTCTTATATTCAGAATATGTTTCCTATAGACGAACCTGTGGATAACTCCCACAGAGTGAATAAGGAGAAGGATAAGAGTTTGTTGCCACACATAGCTAATACAAATGACTCTATTATTATATCCCCTCCCAATAATGATGGCCAATCCATGTCAATAGGTGGAAAAAATGTGTCTAAGGAAACAAATTTTCTAGTCAATAGAAGGTTTTAGCAATCTTCTTTCTCTTTTGCTTGACTAGGAACGAAATGCCAATATCTTATGGATAAGAGTATGGGGTATTTATTGAATGTGTATACCCTATCTCTACCTACTATATTAGTGCATTAGTTGGAAGAAATTGTTAAAAACTTGATGTTTCATGGAGTTTCCATTCAGTTCTCTCAGAACCCTTCAACTGAAGCTAGAACTTGCTATTTGGAAAAAGAGTATAGTAGTTTGAATCAACAAAAATAGGAACATCAAATATGTTCCTTCCAAGTATTGAGAACTCAAATAAATTGGTTCTTGCAAGTGTTAATCCTTTGGGGGACTTGGAAGATTTGGAAGTATTGGTTGAGAAAATTCTTGTTTCAGTAGGCTCTGATTTGTTTGATGAAATCATAGAGGAAATATAAAATGGAGTGGATATGCTTGATTGTCCAAATGCAACTTTAGCCTTTCAACTTTCTAGTGGCCCAACAATGCAAAAAATTAACAAGTTGGAGGAGATTTCAAAGGAGTTAGATCACATGGTGGATAAATCTAATTACTCTCAAACTCTTTTTCTATCACAAACTTTGGCTACTCAACTACATTAAAGAAATCTCTTGGGAAAAGGGGCAAAAAATCTAATGTGACTAAGCTGAGGGAGGAGATAGTGAAAGGGGTGCAAACAACTTTAGATAGAAATATCATTGTTTCTGCAAGTAAGCATCTGAGGATATCATGTTTCTCTCCTCAAGCTCAATGAAGTTGATTTCTTGGAATGCTAGGGAAATAAATTACTTTGACAAGCGAGCTCAAATCAAGAACCAACTGGATGCTTGTGGAGCTAATATAATTTTGTTACAGAAAACTAAAACTTCAGAGACTACGTATGGGGCATCAATTCAGAAGTGGGTAAACTAGAAAATAGCCCACTCTCCAGTGCAAAGGGCATCTAGAGGATTATTAACCATGTGGAATCCTAAAACTGTTTCTACATATTCAATCAGAAATGAGCATAATTGACAACTAATGAGGGTCACAAATTTTGATCTGAAGTTTTGGCTATTAAATGTTTATGGACCAACTTCTACTATTGATAAAAATATTATGGGATGCTCTCACACAAGTTTTGGATGATTTTCAAGAGGAAAAAGTGGTTTTAGCTGGTGATTTCAATGTAATAGTATCATTACAAGAAAAAAAGAGGTATTTTCCTGCCTCTAAAAATAATGGAAGACTTTAGCTCTTCCATTTTGAGTAATGCCTTAAAATACATTATGCATGTAAAAGGTAAGTACACTTGGAAACATCGAAGGAAGGATTTCTTGTAGATAGCAAAGTTCTTGGATAGATTTTTATAATCCCCAAATTGGTTTCTAGGGGAATATATGTTAGCTTCAGAAATCCTTCCTTTCTTAGGATCTGATCATTATGCCATATTACTAAACATATCAATTGTAGATTTCTATTCTAACTGCACACCTTCTTTTAAGTTTGAGAAGATGTGGTTCCTTCACCCACATTTCTTTCCTCTTCTCCATTAGTGCTGGGTTAGTGTACCATTTGAATGAGGTTCAAAAATATATCAGCTATACAAAAAAATGATGTATGCCAAGCAAAAGATTAAAATTTGGAATGCCCTAGTTTTCAAAAATATTTTTTACTCAGAAGGAGAAAGTCTCTTTAGAATTAGATGCAATTCATGAACATATAATTGATAAACGTCTGGATTCGTTAACTTTTGAGAAACATAAAAAGTTGCAACTAGAATGGGAAGAGCTAAGTAAAAGGGAAGAAATTTACTAGAGGAAAAAGTCTAGAGAGCTGTTGTTAAAGGAGGGTGATCATAACAATAAATTTTTCCATGCTTCTATTTAGTTTAAAAGGGATGCTAACTCTATTTTCTCAATTCAAGAGGTTGTGATAGGCATTGTGATCACAAAGGAGGAAGAGATTCAAAGGGAAGGAGTAAATTTTTTCTCTAATATTCTATCTGCTCCACAAAATAAGTCAGTTCAAGCTAACCAAGATGAGCTATAATTACTTGATGCGGTCCCAAAGCTCATTCTTGAAAAAGATAATGAATGCTTAATGAATCCTTTCACTCTAGAGGAGTTGAAAAAGGTAGTCTTCTCTATGTCACTAGATAAGTCTCCAGGGCTTGATGGATTTTCAACCATATTCTTCCAAAAATGCTAGGAGTTATTGGGGTTTGACTTGCTCTTGGCACTATAGGTGTCAAGGAGGACTAGCACAATGTTAAAGCAATTTAATGTAACAAACATAGAAATTATACCAAAAGTAAAGGAACCAAAATATTTTGTGGAATTTAGGCCAATTTCTCTTTGTAACACAATCTACAAGATCTTTACAAAGGATATTTATCTTAGATTACAATCCTTTATTCCTAAAATCATATCATAGGAGCAAGGAGGGTTTGTACCAGGTAGGGAGACAATAGAAGGAGCATTGGTTGCACATGAGACTCTATATTCCATCAATTCCAATAGTTTTCCCTCTTCCATCATCAAATTGGACATGATGAAAGCATATAATAGTGTGGATTGGAACTTCCTAATCAAAGTGTTGGCTAAGTTTGGTTTCAGTAATAGATGGTGCAAATGGGTTCTTTCTTTTTTATTTGGGGCAAAAATTTTAGTTATAATAAATGGGACACCTATAGGGTTTTTCAATTCCACACAGGGGGTTAGGCAAGGAGATCCTCTATCTCCTTTTTTGTTTATTACTATAGCTAAAGATTTGAGTAGATCAATACTTAAAATGAATACTCAAGGTTTGTGGCAAGGCATCCACATTCCTCATACAAATATTTCAATTACACACTCTCTTTTTTGATGATTACACTCTCTTGTTTGGAAAGTCTTCTATTTTAGAAGCCGACCAAATTAAAAAAATATTAGACATGTATTCTTTAGCTTTAGGGAAGAAAATCAATGCAAATAAGTCCAAGATCTATGTTTTTAATACAAAATCAACCATTAAAAGTTAAATTGTTAAGTTTCTAGGCTTTCAACTAGCAGACCTACCTTGCACATACTTGGGTATTCCATTTGTATGGGTGCAAATAAGATATCGTATTGGGGAAAAGTTATTGAAAGGACCAAATCAAGGATTTTGACATGGAAAGCTAGGTGGCTATCTCTTTCAAGTCGTATTTTGTTAATAAAATTTGTTTTAGCAGCTATACCAAATTATTTTTTGGCAATCCTAAAAGCACCCAAATCAGTTATATTAGAGATTGAAAAGATCATCAATTTTTTTTTTTTGTGGAAAGGGAATATGAATGATCAGAAAAAGGTTCCATTAATATCTTTGGACAACATGTACTCAAAGAAACTTAAAATTGGGTACCTAGATATCCATAACCTTTCCACTAGGAATATGAATTTTGGGGAAAAGTTGGTTTGGAAAATGTATTCTAAGTCAAATTCTAAATCGTGTAAAATGATGCAAGCCAAGTATTTAGATTGTGAAAACCCAACAAGAATCTTCACTATATCGAATCCACCTAACGGTTCAACTATGTGTAATTTTATAATTTCATGTAGGAAAGTCATTATTCCCTACATTACTTGGGAAGTACATAAGGGAGAGGAAGTACAATTCTACAAAGATTCATGGAATGAAAATCCACCATTGTAAGTTGTTCAAGAGTTGCAACCAGTAATGTCGTTCTTATCAGAAAATTGGGGAAGTAAGTTAAGTGATTATGTTTTGTCAACATATGGTGTTATCGATAAAGTGATTTGGAAAGATTTTTCAAATCCTTCAATCTTTGTTGATCAAAAATGTTTATTACAAAACATATTTAAGGAAAGATACTTTGTGTACAAGTCTGATAAACCGAATGGGATTATCTGGGCTCCTTCAAAAGTTGGTTGCTACTTAGTTAAGAAGGTTACAGGTCATTAATCAATAATGGTTCTCATTTTCTCTCTCAAAGAGTTTATTCCTTTTGTTGGAATAATATGGTTTTACCAAAATTAGGTAGTTTTGCATGGTTGGTGTTGAGTAAAAGGGTTTTAACAAATGATAGATTAGAAAAATTAGGAATAGCAGAACCTTTCAAGTGTGTGCTTTGTGATGCAACCCTAGAAGATGTTGATCATTTGTTTATACAAGTCCCTTATGCACAACAATGTTGGGCTTTTGTTAAAGATAAATTAAACTTTCATACTCCATTTCCCAATTCTCTTTGCAATCTTCTTTCAATTTGGCCAGTGCTATATAAGTTATCCTTATTTGCATGCATTTGGTGTATATTTCTAGCTCTAGTAGTCAAGAATATTTGGTGGGAGAGAATAAACGTATCTTTAGAAAAGTATGGACACATCACCCCTACATATCCAGATCAAAATTAAAAAATATATATCAGAAGTTGCTACCTCTTTTGTTCAAAATCACAAAAATGCTAATTCCCTCTTCACAACATGGGATGATGGAATTTTAAAGAAATGGAAAGATATAGTTTTTCCTTTCAAATATTGTCTCCATCAACTTGGAAAGACAAGGATGGATAGGAATTCAGTCAAATGGCAGCCTCCCCCTCTAGGATTTCTCAAATTAAACTTTGATGGGGCTTCAAGGGGGGATCCAAGTGTTTTGAGAGTAGGAGTATGCATAAGAGATTGTAATGGTGAATTAGTAGCTGCTAAATCAATTCATCTCATAGTGGGCACCAATGACTTAGTAGAGGCTCAGGCTCTACTCTAGTGTTTGAAATTGGCATTGACTCTCAGGTTACAAAATATTCACATAGAGGGTGATTCCCTAGTGATAGTAAATGCATGTAAAGAGAAAAGTGTTCACAACTGTAGGATCACTTATATATTTTACAAAAATTATGGCTACTACTAAGATTTTTTCAAGAGATTTATATTTCCCACACCTATCATGAAGGCAACCAGGTAGTAGACCATTTGAAAAATATGGGATGTAACAATTAGGAAGTGGAATTTGTATAGGGGAACTCCTTTGGTTATACTTACCCTAAGCTAGAAAATTAAATATCTTCAAAGAGCATAAATCGAAGCATGTGTTAAAATATGGCCGACTTCTTATTCTGCATGAATACTTATTTTTAGAAAAAAAGGGTCACTTAAGCAAGGGATAAAATCATAAAATTTCTACCATACAAAGGGAAGTAATGAGAAAGTAATAATGTAGTACTATACCGGAGGTATTTCTTTCATCTAGTCAAAAAATATTAGCCTCACCCTAAAGGTGGAAGGGAGACAATCTAAAGTCTCGCATGGCCCTTTCCAAAAAATATATCTATGTTCTAAATGTAGCATAAACTAACTTTATTTGGCTGGTTGCAGGTTCCAAACATTCTATGCAGGGCATACTATATATGCTTAAGTATTGATTAAGGGGAGTAATGAAAAACCAAAATATATCTCCAACTCATTCCAATTCTGATTTTCTAGCTATTGAAAAGACAAGGGTTTCCATTTCACTACTCCCAAGTGCATCACCTTACAACCAACTGTGTAAACATCATGATTTAAGCATTTATTGTAGTTGGCCTTCACAACATTCAAAGCTCTTCTCCTTGGTAATAGTTCATCTAGGGTATTCTTCTCCAAGGTGTTTGCATGTATCAAGAGATTTATTCTAGCAATGAGGAGGTACGCCTGGATCCACATGCCTATAGAGCTTGCCAAAGGTCTATAATGGAATAATTTCCATGAAATTACAAAGCTTCTATTCCAGTGAATGATTGGGAGCTACCTTTTATGAAAGTTATCAAAGATACAGAGTTTCATCTAGTTTTCAAAGATCACTACTTACAATTCAAGAAATGTGTCAAGAGGGTAATTGGGGAAGAAATCCTCTAGTCATAGGCAAGAGGACTATTATTCGCTTCCCAAATCTTGTCAATTTTTGTTTCAAATCTTCTAGATTTGTTGTAGTGCTTTCAGTTTATGGAGTTAAACACAAGTAAAGTGTTGAAAGATGTGTATTTACAAAATAATGTTCTTTTGAAAGCATCCCAAGCATACGACTTACAGAGAAGCCAAGGCTATGTCGAGGGCTTATTTCCCCATCATTTTGTTCTACACAAGCATGGTTATGTATACAATGCAATTAAGCATACCCTAGAAATGTGAAGTTCAAGATACTTGGAGTTAGCCCTTGACAGATATGTTGGGGAGATTAGGGTCAAACTATTTGAAAGGAAAAAATTAATGGTTAATACCATCATGGTATTACTAACCCATGAACACAATCCTCCAATTCTTGTTTTTGTAGAGATTCCTAATAAATTTAGTGGCTCCCCCCGGCATTGTCATGTCATGCTCCTAAAATTGAATGGTATGCCACCTACACAGTCAGAAATGGGTAATCTTCAAGAGTAGCAAGATGAGAACAATGTTCAAGTTGCCCAAATGGAGGATAGCAAAGAAAAAAACACTCATATATATTTTATTTTTTGTAATATGCAAATGTAATGCTCATATTTGACCCCCACTTTTGTTCGACCTCTAAGCATGTAACTATATAATCTGGTAATGCCTTGGGCATGTGGGTCAAATTTTGGTATCTCCCTAAAAATTTTGTTAGTTTTGTGGGATCAGGGATCTCTGAAATTAGCTAATGAAAGCCATTGAAAAAACTCTTATTGTATATCTTTTTAATATAAATATAAATATATATATAGGCTTAGAGCCATTTTCTTAAAAAAAAGGTTTTGTTTGATTTGAATAGGAACTCACATGTTTTTTTTTTCCATTTGCATTTCAAGTCATAACATTACACATACAATCACCTCTTTAAAAATTCAAGCATTAATGTCAAAAACATCTAAAGGTAAAGGAAAGGAAATACAAAACCTAAGACAAAATCAACTTCAATAATTTGGAATTCCTCTAAGTAGAAGAACAAAATTGATATGAAAGCTAATGGGTCCAGTTATTAGCTTATTTTCTATTGCTTTTATACATACTTTCAGACACTTTTAGATATACCTTTCAGACAATACTCCTATAGTATGCTATCTTTTTATACTTATCACATAGACTTGGACCTAAATCATAATGATGGAAATATGGTTATCACATAATAGTATTGCATGGTTTATATTTAGGTATGCATGAAATATGGATGAAATTCTGTGTTTTAATTAAATGGTAGTTAGTCTTGTGCACATGTTTTGTGAATTAACCTTTTCGTAGCCAAGGAGGAATTGTAGCACGTAGCAAGTGGAAGTTGTAACCCAGAACAAAAGGAAGACTAGGACAAAAAAATAGGGGAGGTTCCAAATTAAGTTGAATGTAATAACTACTATTTGAAGACACCTGATGGAGATTGAACGTGCATCATTATAACAAGTTAATAAAGCATTGGAAAAGAAGAACTCTTTTGCTAATAGGATTCTAATAAATGGTTTTGTGTTTTGCATGCAATTCTATTTTACAGAGTTTCAGTTCTATTAGGATTCTTATTTCTTTTCAGTTATGGTTTGAACAATTCAATCTTAACTAAATGTTCTAATATCGAGGAGTGGAAGTTAATGATTGCAGTTATTTGTTTCTTATAATAAGACTCCCCCATGCTTGTATATAGCTGTGGGTTGAGTCCTTAGATCAGTTAGTTGATTTCAATATTTTGTTATCAATTTTTTTCATTTTTAAGTTACCAACATACATGATGGGTATTCAAAATGATTTTCATTGAATACAATTTGTGAAGAAGATTTTGTGTAATATTTTGTGATATGCAATGAATGAAGTTCAATTTCACATGGATGCATAGAATTTGATAGTTAGATTTGATTTCAGTTAAGTGAGAATAACCACTTGAGTAGGCCACTTAAGGTAACTATTTTTCACTTCATTTATAACTGTTTATTTTTGTTTAATAGATTTCTATTTATCATTACTTAATGAACTACATGCAAGTTAAATTATAATCTCATACTTTTCTTATTAGTGATGAATGTTCATGAGCATGCATGTAATGGTTAACCAGTAATACTTTAGAGGTTAAATTAGTTAAGTTGTTAGCTTTGATTAGTTTTGAGCTGATATAGTAATATTTTATTAGCAGCAGTTCAGTTATAGGTTAAGTTGTAGGAACCTGTAGCCATTAGTTCTAGTTTTCTTCTTTCACTATTATGAAATTCTATAATTTCCAACAAGTAGAATATCTTGAATAAGATAACTTAGGTAGTCATAGGTCTCTAAAGGGAAATAAAGTGCAATATCATCACAATTTTACAAACCTTGGGTTGATATTTTAATGTATTATTTGCAATGTTGAGTGGATTGTTTAGTTAGATAAACCTCTGAATTGTGTAGGTTCTACCAAGTTTACAATACATTAGTTTAGACTCTACATTTTTGGTTCTATTTTCAGGGATGGTGCTATCTTTGTAGACTTGTTTTCTAAGCTTTCATAGTTTACATTTTGTTTTTAGCATTAGGATTGTTAGACTTACTATTTTTCACAACACCAGAAGATACACCAACATTGTGTAGGACCGCTACGTTATAAAGCCATATTTCATGTATGCGGATGTAGAGAGATCCTTTGGGAAGATTCCTTCCCTCTACATGCCAAGAAGCCATTGCAAAAATTGGTGAATCCAGTACTCAGAGCGAGGGTAACACCAAAGAACAAATTTTCTTATCACCAACATCTAGCACATAGACAGAGAGGACATACTAAACCATGGGCAATGTAGTGCATGATCTTGAACATGCAACTTTTGAGTTCCCAATCACTAACCAGGAAAGGGATATAGTGTTGAAGAACATCCCTCATTTAGCCTTACCAGTCTTTTATGGGTTAATGATTGAGGACTTGGATACATTTTTGTTTGAATTTGATGTCTTATGCAGAAGTTATGACTATACTTATGATGCTCATAGGATCAAACTCTTCCCTTCCACTCTAAAAGATGCAACCCTAAGATGTTTTATGGGATTAGGTAAGGATGTTGTTCCTGATTGGGATACCATGAAAACATTATTCTTGGAGAAGTTATAATATTATTATAGGGGACCTAATAGGAGTAAAGATGGCATCTTCATAATTTCACAGAAGGAGGATGAGCCATTAGAAGATTATGTGGAGAGGTTTCAGTTTTCCTTGAAGAAAAACCCTTAGAACAAGTTGTCTAAAGAATCCCTCAAGTTAGTATTTTTGAGGTGAGTCAACAAGGACTATATGGATGACCTCAACTTCATTGTACAAGAGGATATCTCTCAAGTACCATTTGAAGACATCTACAAGGTCTGTAGGAATTACTCCAAAACCTTCACTAAAAGAGCAAGAGGAGATAAGACATCCACTATTGGCAAATCATCTACATGGGTTTCAAAGATAAAATTAAGCAATATGTTGTCCAACATGAAGAGGACATTATCATCCACTTAGAAACTCATTTGGACACTCTCCGCATAAAGAAGAAGCAAGAGGAAGCTAAAGCAATGCTCACTAAATACTTCCCAAGCCGTAGGCAAAGGAAAGAAAACTGTAAATGCAAGAGAGTGGCTAGTATCCAACAAGATAAAATTGAGAAACCTGATTTTCAGCCACTTGAAGGAGAGGATGGACAACTCTTCTATATAGCTCAAATAAGGCTATGGAAACAAAGATAAGGTATGCCACAAGACCCTCTTAGCTTTAATTCATCCTTTCCCATTAGAAATCAAAACTTTTTTGCTTGGAACTCTCAGCCTTGGCCAGTAAATCAAAATCAATGGAAAAATCCTCAACAATGGCAATAACCCCAACAAAATTGGAATCAACAGTAGCCGAATCCTTGGTCACAACAAAATTTATAGGGTTCCAATTACAATCCACAATGGCCAACACAAAAATTTCAGTGGCAACCTCAATGGTAAAAGGGTCAGTAGTGACAACAACAAAACATGAACTATTAACAGCCTATGCTTCCTCCTCCATCACAACAAAAAGTTATCATGCCTCTATCAAATCCTACATCCAAGCCACCCAAGCCACCACAAATACCTACCCAACCTACACCTAACCCTAACAAAAAGCATGTTCAACAGGCTTATACTAACGAAGCTATGCAATACCCCACTTATGGGGTAGAGGTGAGTGATATCCACCTCAGATTAGGAAAACAACTTATTGGGCCTTCATCCCCTTAAATTACTAAGATGGAGGATGATGAAAATATAGTTGAAGCTTCAGAAAAAACATTTGGAACCTAAGTGAAATCAGGTACACCAAATTACCACATGTCTAAGATTCCACTCAATTAAAGCATGTGAGCATCAAGATTCCACTCATCCAAGCTATGAACAACATCCCTATTTATACTAAAATTGTGAGGGACCTATGTCTTAAGAAACCAAGAAGGAAAAGGAAGGATCCTCAGACAAAACATGTCTTGGGAAACCTTGCAAATATCATGTTAGGGAACATAACCATCCCTAAATATATAGACCTTGGTAGTCCAGTAGTGGACGCCAAGATTAATAGAACTTTCATCAAGAATACCTTGATAGACTTGGGGGAAACAATCAATGTTATGAATAAAGAAAAAATGAAATTACTTCAGTTAGCCAACCTTAGACCTACACAAACTGTTTTACAATTGGCTGATAGGTCAACAGTCAAGCCTGAAGAAATCATTGAAGATTTAGTTATTGCATTGGATTCTTGGGAATATCTTGCTGATTTCATAGTTTTACAACTAAAGGTTAATCTTGCAAGCTACCCACTCATCCTAGGCAGAACTTGTTTAGCTACAACTGATGCATTCATATGATATAGTTTTTGCAATATGATAATATCTAATGGGGTCCAATGACCAAGAAATCGGTCCTCTATCCTCCAACCCAACCTTATGATGATCTTGAGAAAACTATTTGGCCTACTCTAGATGAGGATGATAGTTATTCCCTACATACTTTAATGACAATATAATGTAACCCTCTACTGGATGATCAAGATGAAGATGAGTTAATTGCTCATATAATACAAAATTATTGTGGTAGAAGCCTGTAGCAATAAGATTGTCTCACATGCCTACAAGACCCCTTGCAAAGTATTATACCCACCAATTCCTCAGAAGAAATATCTCAGATATTTCATTCCTTACTTCCACAATAGTGTATACCAATCATTCCAAGTCTTGACATCTCATCTGTACAAGAATCATCCAAGGGATTAGAAGTCATGCCAAGAAAAATGCTAAATGTAAAAAAATTCCTTGATTGAAGAGTAACAAAATTCCCTACACACAATGCTGCAAGCACACACAACCACATATGAATGGGATTACCATGATATGAAAGGAATAGATCCTGACTTATGTATGCATAGGATCTATATTAATGATGGTTATAGACCTACTAGGAAGCCTCAAAGATGAATGAACCCTGCCTTGAGAGAAATAGTGAAAGTTGAACTTCAAAAACTCTTTGATGCAGGCTTTATCTATCCTATATCTGATAGTGAATAGGTCTCACCTTTGGTCATTATTCCCAAGAGAGGTGGAAAATGGAGATTTTGTGTAGACTACAAGGAACTGAATACAACCATTAGGAAGGACCACTTTCCTTTTCCCTTCATAGATCAAGTACTTGAATCTGTAGTTGGGAAGATGTACTTTTCATTTCTAGACAGTTTTAGTGGTTACAATCAAATAAAAATTTCTCTAGAAGATCAAGACAAAACTAGTTTCACATGTCCTTGGGGTACTTATGCCTACTCTATTCTGCCCTTTTGCTTATGTAATGCTCCAACTACCTTTCGAAGGGAAGTTATCAACATATTTTCTAATTATGCTCATGACTGTATGGAGATATATATGGATGATTTCACCTCGTATGGGGAAACTTATGAGGAATCCTTTAGCAATCTGGACAAAGGTATTAAAAATATGTAAAGAACACAACCTATCACTCAATAATGAAAAGTGCTTCATGATGATGACATGGGGAATTTTATTAGGGCACTTTATATCCATTGCAGGGATTTAGGTCGATCCACATAAAATTAAAATTATATCTACATTACCTATTCCACAAAAGCAAAAAGATATCAAAAGTTTCCTCAGCCATGCAAGCATACTACAGGAGGTTTATTAAATACTTCAGTAAGATTGTTGCACCATTGTTTGTTTTGTTAAGTAAATACATTGAATACGAGTGGACATTAGAGTGCCAACACTCCTTTGAAGACCTAAAGAAAGCCTTGACTCAAGCACCTGTTTTGAGGGGGCCAAATTGGACCTTACCTTTTCATGCACATACAAATGCTTCAAATTTTTCTATTGGAGTAGTTTTAGGTCAAAAAGAAGGTAACAAAGAGTATGTAATTTACTACATCAATAAGAATCTTTAGGGAGCAAAGCTGAACTATACTATTGCAGAAAAGGAAATGCTTGCAGTAGTGCATGCCATCAATAAATTTAGGCATTAAATTACTAGTTATTTAGTTTTTGTCCATATAGATTGTTGCCCGATTTTCACCTAGGGGCTCATCAGGCAGGACAAATTGTGTTTTAGGCGTTCATAAAGGCCAAATGGGGAATTTTCATCACGGGTTAGATCATGCACCTGAGGATATTTCACAAGGAGGTTTGTTGGAAGGCATGCCTCAATTAGTTTTGGCGCAAAAAAATCATCATAGAAGAAAGTCGGCAAGACCCTCCTATTGTCTTGCCGACTAGCAGTGCGTTCTACTTGGTTTAATACACCTGTCGCCAGGACATTCGGGTTGCCATGAGTCTTCATTTATCTCTCTGCTTGGAGGGAGGTCATGCCAACAATTTTTCACAAGGGTGGCATCGGGGGGAATGATTTCGGTTGGGGTAATGTCTCTCTGACTGCGTAAAGTATCGCCGAAGGGGTTTTCCTTCAGCATAATGTCTCACCGACACCTGGGAGTCTCCCCAAAATGGTCTCAGCTCGCCAAAAGATTGTCATCTTGCTGAGAAGTCTTGATGACCGCTAGGAGGTTACACCGAAGAAGGATGTCATCGGGTGAGGTTTCACTAAAACTAGGTGGCTTCGGTGTAACGTCTCGCCGATGAGGGGGAGTCTCACCGAAGCAAATGGAACTCTCAGCGATAGGTTTTGAGCTCAGAAATAGGTCTCACTGATGATGGAATGTCTCACCGAAGTGGGTTGGTTTCAGGGAGACATCTTGTTGACTGCGTAGAGTCTCACCGACATAATGTCTCATTAGTATAATCTTTGGCCAACAACATGGGAGTCTCCCTGAAATGAAGTTGAGCTCGCCAACATGGAGACATCATTGCTATGAGGTCCTTCCAATCAATGAGGGGTCTTGGCAAAGGGTTGTGCCTTTGACAAGACGTCTCACTGACACATGGGTGTCTCGCTGACGGAGGAGCACAACGGTATAATGATAGGGCTTCGGTGAGAGGTCTTCCTGACTTTCCAGTGTCTCACCGAAAGAAATGTTTGAGCCCAGGGAAAGTGGTTTGTGTTCACTAAGAGGTCTCCCCGACCCGGTGGAGCTCTTGCCGAAAGGTTTTGGGCTCGCCGTGATCTCTCGCTGACAAGTGGTGGTCTCCCTGAGGGAGGGTCCAAGCTTGCCAAGAGAGGAAGGCTCTGGCGTGAATTCTTGGTGACTGTTGAGGGTCTCGATGAAGCATATGTCATTGAGATGAGGTATGGCAGACCCAGTGGTGTTTCGCCGAAGTATGAGGGGCTCATGTGAGGTCCTGTCGATAGCGATAGATTTTCCAATAGAAAGGGGACATCGGTGTGACGATGGGAGCTTGATATAACTCTCACCGATGGTTGTAAGCTATCTCGATGCTACTGTAGAGTGTAATTGCATTGGGGAGACACAACTAGTGTCTCACCGACATGCGATTATGATGAAGAGATTTTGACTGCCCGAGGAAGCTTGTATGACATCTGTTCAGCCAATCGGAGGAGGCTACAGGCGAGCTGTGGTAGTTTGATCGGTGAGAGGAAGATCAATAGAGAGAAAGCGATGTGGATTTGCTCTGAGCCCAAGAGCATTCAAAGTAACTCAGCAAGGAGGTTTGAAGGTGGACATGAAGACCAGGAAGTTAATGTTGTAGTTGCGAAAGATCAAGGAGGTCATTCCTGGAGCAACTCTTCACCAACATGGACAACAGGGATTCACTTGAATGCAGCATTAACTTCATTCGAAAAGATCTAAGGGCAGATTTTTCTGAAGGCTGATATTTTTGTAAGCCCTAAGGGGCCGACATATTTTTGTATATAGGGAATGTTTTGCCTCTTTGTAGGGGGTTCGGATTATGCATTCTCAAGAGTTAGTGATTTTTAACAATCCTTTCTTAGCTGATGTATGCTTTGTAACTCATTTCGATTTTGGAATATAAAACACAGAGTTTACCTCGGAAGCCAGTGTTAGTGTTCAGACTACTCTCATTTCTGTATTTTTAGATTATGCAAGTTTTTCAACTGTACTTTTCTAAGTCTGCATTCATACCTTAAAGCTGTGAAATTCATCTTTCCTCCTTAAAATATGTATGTAGATCAAGCCTTTTAAGAATGATGCATAAGTTCAAAGAGGTTATGTTGAGTAAATGAAATAGCTACCATTAGTTTTCCAGTGTATGCTCATCTTGTTTTCATTTCATGATTTCTTATCAATTCGGTGTATCACCATAGTATTTAGTTTTATTTTTATGCATTCTCCTTCTCCCTTTTCCTTACAAAATCAGTAGTTAGGTGACACCATAGGAAGCCGACCTTCTCCGGAGGTTGACCTCTATTTACAAGAAACCCACATCTTTAGAGGTCTTCCCATGTTACACTAAGGTGTTGAACATCAGGTTCAAGCAGGGTGCTACTTTAGGCGATAACAGTTTCTGGCACGCCTGGTTAGACAAGTTCCACATTATACTATTGATTTGGTATGCAACTAGCATGTTCAGACTTTACAGAAGTCATTCTAGCATACTTGGCGACTCCATAAAGAGGAAGAACTTAGAACCAATTCTTTTATAGTTTATGAGAAGAATTCAAACAAGGAGCAACTCAGGTCCTTTTGAATATTTGTTGTTGTCACCACCCAGAAGACAAGGAAGCGTAATAGAGAGGTTAGAGACAACATTTATCTATCCTAGAAGAACCAAATCTACTCCTCCATCTGTGAGATTCCAAACTGCTATCCCGGATTTTGTTTCACCAGAAGTGCAGGAAAATCCACCTCTAATGGCTACTCCCAGAAATCATCCTTTTGTGCCATTTAATGGAGGTATTCCATTAAATTTGACATAGCACAATGATATTCCAATGGAAGCTTTGAAAAGCTTGCTAACTTTCACTGGAGAAGACCAGACTACCCCAATTGAGCATATACGAGATGTGGCTTCCTTATGTGGTGTGCATTACATTACACAAGAAGACGTAGCTGTAAGACTTCTTGCAACATCATTCAAGGGAAGAGCATTACAATGGTTCAGGAGCCTTGGATTAGGTTCAGTCACCACTTGGGATGAGTTGGGTGACAAATTACACAGGAAATTTCATGATAGGTCTGATAATTTGTCTTTGTTGGAGCAATTAACTACGCTTAGGAGGGCTCCTCAGGAGCAAATGAATGATTTCAATTTCATATTTCAAAGAACCTGGGATAGGATTCCTACAACAGTGAGACCACCTCTAGAATATGCATTTTTGTATTTTTTGGAGGTTCTTAATAGCGATATAGCTGTTATGATACAATCAATGGGGGGTGTTTCTCTACCAGATGCATTTGAAGTAGCAATCAGAGCTGAAAACAACCTAATACAAGCTGGTAAACTTGCTCCAAGACCACCAATGCCTATATTTCCATATATTCATTCAAATATCCCTTTGCAGATACCACCTTTTGCACCTTTGCCACCTGTTCCAGCTGCCATAACTCAAGAAACCGTTGCTACAAAATCTTCAAATGAGCTATAGGAGATCAAAATTTTATTACAAACTTTTGGTAATAAACTTGTAAGCTTGGAAAAGTAGCAATCGTATAGCAGGCCCTATCAACAGTAGAATTCAGGTCAGCAACAACAATACCAAGGTAATAGACAAGTTTACCAAGGCAATTACCAGGGCCCAAGATAGGGTGTAAATACTAGACCTTTACAGGCTTATGCTCCAGCACCTGTTAGTGCAGTTAAGGATCTTGTCCCTATTCAAAATAATTTAGCAGCAGATTATGAGTGATGTTACCCTTGCAACTAATCTCACAATCAAGCCACTTGCTCAAATGGACTCATTAATCAGGCACTTATGGTACAGAATGCCTCAAGTTCACAGCAGAATGAATTCAATGATGCATCTCCACAACACCAAGATTAGCCTATCAATGAAACTACTCTACTTAACTGGCAAGGTGAAGAATTTTGTGGATTGAATGTAGATGATTCTTCAGTTGTAGCTAACACAAGGGTGAAAAAAAGAGCTTTTGAGCTTGATCAAGTAGCTGATAAAGGAAAAGCATCAGCAGTAGAACCATCTACCTCTCAAGTGACTCGTGGATCGCAAAGAAATTAGCAACTCCCAGTGAAGGAGTAGCCATGCTTGCAAGCCGACCACGCTGGCATAAATGTACATCATAAATTAAACCCAGTTGTACCCTATAACATTCTTGATAGTATGAAAAAGACAAATGTAACGATGTCTATGTGGGATTCATTAGCTATCCCAGGTCAAAAAGATATGTTACACTCAGCTTTGTCAAATTTTAAAGTGTCTTATGAATCTAAGTCTCCAATAGGTCAAGTTAGAACTGTGTTGACAAATAATACTCAAGGAAATGATAAACAACCCAGCAAAGAGACATGAAAAGAAGTTAAACCACCTCCATTTTACGTGTCAGTAATCATAGGTGATAAGTTAGTTCATAACTGTATGGTAGACAGTGGAGCTAGTAGCTCAGTAATGCCAAAGCAAATTGCTGACAAACTAGGATTGAAGTATCAACCTTTAGAGAAAGGAGTGATTCAATTGGATGGTACTTATGTCAATACATTGGGTGTTATTAAAGATTTGAGTCTTACCCTTCATGCTTGTCCTAATTTTTTATTTCCTCAGGAAATATGTGTCATAGATCTCCCACCTTTCTTTTCTTTGTGCCTCTCAAGAGACTTTACAACTAAGATAGGTGGTTATGTGTCAGCTGACTGGTCGCATATGTTGTTTAGAACCAGATATGGAACCAAAGTTACTATTAAATTTGAAAAGTTGGCTAAAGACCACATTGAGCCATATAACCCAAGTCCTATCAACGCTGTTCCTACTACTGCAGACACAAATTGTGTCATTTTTACTGACAGTGAGTTGGCTACTGCTCAAGAACTTCAATCAAAAGTTGTTCCTGATGTGCTTCTACATGAATGGGTGGCTGAAAATGTGTGGGACAGTCCTATAGATCTTATTCAAGATTCTGGTATGGGTAATTATATGATGCTTGAACCTGATGCAGTGATTCTAGACCTTGAAAAAGATACAGATCAGTTGTTGCAATAGCAAGGTGGACTTTGGGAAATGTTTTTTGATGCAAGAATGGAGCAGATGGAGGTGCAATGTTGGTTTCTCCACAGGGTGATAAGTATTTTTCAGCCTTTCGTTTTGCTTTTGCATGTTCTAACAACAGTGCTGAGTATGAAGGACTTATCCAATGCCTTGAATGGGCAAGGAAAAGAGGAATCAACTCTTTGAAAGTCTATGGAGACAATGAATTGATAGTTAATCAGGTCAGGGGGGTCAATGTTGCCAGGAATGATGCTTTGAAGTATTACAGAAACAGAGTATGGAACATAATTGAAGAATTTAATGCCTTCAATCTGATTTCTATTCCACGAAATTAGAATAAGCATGCTAACAGATTAGCAGCAATTGGAGCACAGTTTGATATCCTAGGCGATATTAAAAAAGACAAAATATAGCATTATGTTAAGGTGGTTATCAGGCCATCAATTCCTGATAACAACATTAACTGGCAGGTATTTGAAAATGATTAACAGATTTTAACCTTTCTACTCCAAGAAGATCAATTTTCTATAGTAAACCAAGAAAAGATCAAACAACAGTATGATGATCAAGTGATATAGCTGAAGACAAATAAACTTCCCAAAGGGTTGGTTACCTTGGAATCCATATTCAATTCTGATGACCACTTAAGAAGAACAAAGTCGACATACAAGTGAAAGAGGATCATTATGAAGAAGTGGAAATATTTAAAGGTAAGCTTCTCAAATTAGGAAAAATCTGTTCAGCTGAGGATAAGAGAGCTTTCATTGTTTTATGCCAAGAATATCATGATGTTTTTGCTTGGCAATATTTTGATTTAAGAGGGTTTGATCCTCATATTGTACAACATACAATTGAGTTAGAACCCGATGCCAAGCCTGTTAGACAAAAACATAGACCATTGAACCCCAAGCTTGAACCCTTGATGATCAAAGAGCTGGCCAAGTTAGTTAAGGGGGGTATCGTATTTCCAATTAAACACACATCTTGGGTTTCTAACCTTGTTCCGATTAGAAAAAAAATGGTGAAATAAGATTATGTGTATATTTTAGGGACCTTAGTAGAGCATCTTTGAAAGATCATTATCCCTTGCCATCTATGGAACAAATTCTCCAAGCCGTTGCTAGTTCAGAGATATTTTCTCTTTTGGATGGATATTCTGGTTATAACCAGATTATGGTCAAAGAGGAGGATCAGTATAAAACAACATTTACAACAAAATGGGGCACTATGGCCGACAAGAGAATGCCTTTTGGTTTATCCAACGCTGGTGCCACCTTTCAACGTGCCATGGACATAGCATTTCAGAGTTTAATTCAAAAATTTCTACTGATTTACTTAGATGACATAACGGTATATTCAAAGAATTCCGATGAACACTTGTCACATCTCAAGCAAGTCTTTGAAAAGTGTAGAGAGTATGGAATATCTCTCAATCCGATAAAGAGTATTTTTGCAGTTCATGAAGGTAAGCTGTTAGGTCACATAGTGTCAAAAGATGGAGTTACCATTGACCCTGAAAGAGTTGAAGCTATACTTGAATTGCCATTACCCAATCATAAGAAGGGATTGCAGAGCTTTTTAGGGAGAATCAACTTTCTAAGAATATTCATTCCTGATGTTGCAAATTTACTACAACCCTTAACTTCCATGCTTAAAAAGAGTGCAATTTTCAGTTGGACTGGAGAAGCAAAACACAGTTTTGAAGAAATCAAGGAAGCTTTAGCATCAACTCCAACACTGGTAAATCCAAATTTCTCTAAAGACTTCTTATTGTATGCTTTTGGCAGTGTTGGTTCAATCTCTGCTATGCTAGTTCAGAAAAATAGTGATAATTTAGAGCAACCAATAGCTTTCTTTAGTCAAGTACTTGTTGATTATGAAGAGAAGTATACATTTGTTGAGAAACATGTTCTCATTGTGATCAGAAGCCTAAAGAAGTTTAAGCCTCTAGTTTCAAACAATAAAATTCATATTCTAGTTGCACACTCAAGTGTGAAGGAATTTTTGTTGAACAAAGATCTGAGTGAGAAAAGAGCAGGGTGGATCACAAAAGTAATGGAATTTGATGTTAACATCAACATCATGAAACTTGTCAGGGGTAGAGGACTTTGTGAGCAACTTGCCTCCACTTTTGAAGATGCACAAAAATTAGAAACTGGTGTTATTTTATCTAATACGAATGAGTCTCAAAATGTTCAGGCTGCCGCACCTGCACCAGTAGCAAGTTGGGTTCAAGAAATGACCCACTTTCTTCGTACTGGTGAATGTCCACTAGGTCTAGATAGAAAAAAATGAAGATACTTCAGATTGCAGTCAATTCCTTATGTCCTTATTGATAATATCCTTTTTAGGAAAGATCTGAATGGTGTCTTGTTAAGGTGTATTGATACTGATCAAACAGAAAGAGTACTGCATGAGTCGCATGATTGAGTTTCAGGAGGTCACTTTGCTCCAAGGACAACTGCTTGGAAAATCATGAGAGCTGGTTACTACTAGCCCAGCTTGTTTAAAGATGCATATGCATGGTCAAGAAAGTGTGTTAAATGTGCTTTATTTTTAGGAAAAGAAAAGCTACCTACTATGCCTCTACATCCAATTCAGGTGGAGCAACCCTTCATGAGATGGGGCATCGACTTCATTGGGCCAATTAATCCACCATCTAGTAGTGGTCACAAGTGGGTGCTTACTTCTACAAACTATTTCACATGGTGGACAGAGGCAGTAGCTTTGAAAGAAGCAAATGAATCTTCAGTTCTGAGATTTTATGAAGACATAATCACCATATTTGGAGTTCCTGCCTCCATCATTTCAGATAATGCTCTTGCATTCGTTGGATTAAGAGTTACAGATTGGGCTGTTAAACACATAATTCATTTGAATACTTCCTCCAACTATTACCCGTAGGGTAATGGATTAGCTGAAAGTACAAATAAAAACTTGATTAGAATCATTAAGAGGACTATGGAAGAGAATCAAAGAATTTGGCATACCACATTGAAATATGCACTTTGGGCAAATAGAATAACCCCTAAGAGATCAGTGGGTAATTCTCCATATGTCCTTGTTTATGGTAAAGAGGCTAGGTTACCTTTGTCTGTAGAGCTTCCAGCTCTAGACATTGTTCACCAGTTAGAGATGTATGAAGAGCAGGACCCAATGTCCG